>JAVJIF010010177.1:0-102972 GCA_038442645.1 Agave tequilana | reverse complement strand
ATATGTTACTGCAAGTCTTCTTTCCTGTTTTCTCTGACCTGTAACCTGCAACAGAGAAGAAAAATTCATTTCAGTTCCAAAATTCAATAAAAGACCGTTACCTTCCTCGGCAACGGCGCCAAAAATTTGTTCGGAAGGATTAATTGTATTGAAAAGAGGTTTAGAGTAAACCGTTGGTTGCCGTGTACTGATGATCAAGAACTTCGAATGTTTATGCAGGTTTACTTTGCTCCTTCCGAATCACCGTTCGTAGTATAAGTTAGGACGGGTCGTATCCGTAGGAGGGTTAGCGATATAAGCATTCAAGGTTTGTATTGAAATCTTTGTGAAGAAAAACGAAGGTTCTTCTTTGTTTTAAGAAATGGAAAATAAAACGATGTGGAAGGTGAGTGGAAAATCTTTGAGTGTTTTGTAAAATAAAAGAAGAAATGAGAATAAAGATGGAATGAAAACGGAGAGATTTGAAAAAGAAGAAGTTTCCAAAAGAGAGATTTTTAAGAATAATATAAAGAGAAACAATGACTAACTAACATTATAATTTACTAACTTACTACTCTCGTTGGGTGATGCATGCCTCATATTGATTCATCGGCAATGGTATGTCTTGCTTTACCAAGTCCTTGTGTTGTCCCATGTTGAAGGTGTTTCTCATCTAGGCTAGTTGCCTCCTTGAATCATTGGCTCCCTAAATAGATTTTCATTAGTGGAACAAGGATAGTCACTTTTAACGATGCTAAGAAACATACAAGATTCATTAATCCATCAAAGCTATAATAAAGCGAGCATGAAATAAGACTTGTAATGTAGTCATTGGCATATTGAAGTGTTCCATCTTCATGTTCCATCACGACACTTGTTCTAAAGACAAGGCTCTAAGTGAGGCTCACATAAGTCATATGGAGGAAAACTTAGCATTTGCAAAGAATAAAAAGCAACTCATCTTCATTGGGAGTGGACTTGTAATTTGCAAGACTTGAAAGAAGAAGGTATCCCAAGAATCATATAAGTCAGCAATCACCCAAGAGTTAGTAGTTAGTAAAATTAAAAGTTAGTTAGTCATGTTAATGAATTAGCTAGACATAGAAATAAAGAACAAAAAATAATTCATTGTAGAAGTGAGATAAAAGAAGTAAAAGCTTAAAAGAAAAACAATGCATTAGAACAAGAGAAGATGAAGATTGAAAGCTCGATCCTTGCATTGCGTTGTCACCGTCTCCAATTACAAAGATTGCTCACTTTCACTCTCTCTTTTCTGGATTCTAGAAGGAGAAAAAGAAAATTACATAAGAGACTAAAAAGAAAACCTAGAGAAACCCTAACAATTTCCCTATAAAAATAATGCTCTTTTCTCCTCCCTGGTTACAGAGGCCCTAGGGGTCTATTTATAGTCTTCATGCGAGGAGGCCATCCCACTTCAGTCTCCAGATCAAACGCTGAAGTAACAGCCTAAAGATTGCTGCGGGTCCGCGGCAAGTGCAGCGTTTCCGCGGCCGTTTCTTGGCCGCTGCGCTAGCGGATTTTTGTGCCTTTCTGTTGCATCTCGTATCCCCAGTTGGATCTGGTAGAAACGGAGAATACGTTTTGGATCTTTTCAGACTTGGGCTTTTCTCTTATGGCTTCTTAAATGTTCTTTTAATTCCTCAAAAATCACAATTGTTGGGCCTCTTTCTCCATTAGACATTGGACCTGAAAAAAGAGAGAAAAAAGCAGTAAAAATCAACTATTTATTCAGATAAAACATAGCATGGTGGTAGAAAATGATGCATAAATGACTCCAATCACATATAATGATAAAGACAATATAAGCATGCAAGATATAAAGACAAGTAAGAGATAGAGAGAGAGAGAGAGCAATCGCAAACACGGGAGAATTGTTTTGAGATTCGAGCACACTTGCTCTACGTTCCCACCTTCAACACTATGAAAGATTTTCACTAAAATCGATCCCACCGGATCACTCGGTGCCGCAACACCTACAAGCGAGTTCCCACTAGAACTCCTTTGGACTCTCTAGTCACTCTCTTGTTCCCGCAAGAACAACACACCGCAAGCACGCAAGCTTGCCGAGGCGGCACCTCTACAATGAGCTCTCACTAGAACTCGAAACACCGCGAACACACCAGTCCGCCTTCTCAAAGTAAAGATGAAAACTTTGATTATCTAAACACTTTGATCACCTAAAATCCTCTCACAATAATCATCCCTATAGGATAGATATATCATAGAAAGCTCAAGTGTTTGTGAGAAAACAAAGATTGAAATTGTGGTAGAAAACACAAGAAAATCACTTTTGAAATACTCTTGATAAACTCTCCTTTTGAATGGAAGTATTTGGCTTTAAAACAAGTGGAGAAAACCTCCTAATAGAGTAGGAAAAACTAGCTCCAAAACTCACTTAAAATCTTGTAGAAAACAGTCCAAGGAACCCCAATTTTATAGGCCAAGGAAAACTAGCTGTTGGGGTCCAATCAGCAGTCCAGACTGCTGTCGGTCGACCGGCCCGGTCGATCGCCAACGGTCATATTTTTGACCGTTGGGGACGTCGGTCGACCGCCGGTCGACCGAGGCCTGGATCAGAGAGCAAAACTCTCTGACGGTCGACCGACCCGGTCGACCAGGGCCATTTCCAGAGAGCAGCACTTTCTGGCGGTCGACCGGCCCTCCAGCCAAACAAGGCGTGCACGTTTGTGCACGTCGGTCGATCGCCTCGGTCGACCGACTCCTGGCTTGGTCGACTGTGCGGTCGACCGGCAGAAGCCAAAACAGAACATAATGGGATTTGAAAACTTGGTATTTTGACTTAAATAAAGTCTCATAAAATCTCTGAAATTCTACAAAAATAGGTTCAGTAAAATACTTTGACATACAAACATGTTTGAGTAAAATCAAAACATGTTACAAACATTTTGAACTATTTTTGTAACTTAGAAATTTTGACATAAAATAAAATCTATATTTTTCCAAATAGATTTTTTTCAAAACTTCTCCAAATACAATAACAAGATATTTTAAACACTTTTAAAGCATAGAGTGTATGGATATGATCCATTACACATAAATGATGAAATATCTATGTTTTTGACAATTAAGCACTAAAATGGTTTTGGTTAAAGACATGTATACTTTGAATACCAAAAACCAAAACGGTATTTTTTCAAAAGAAAATCCTTTTACGAAAACACAAGTAAATCTTGAGTGTGTGTGTATATGTACTTGAGCACTCCACCAACTATTCTATCCTTTACATTTTATCTAAAACAAAATCTTATCAAAAACAAACCTAGACACAAGTCTTCTCTTGAAGGGCTTCACTTGAAGTCTTCTTCTCCTTCTTGACTTGGTCCAAACTTTGATTCAATGAGCTAGACTCCTCTTGAGTACTTGATGTGGTCTTGATGCATAAGCTCTTGAATCAACACGTGCTAGCTTCAAAACTTGACTTTAAATCCTTTGTTGAAGCTAAACACCTACTAAGATCTTGATCACAAATCTGAGACTAATTAAACACAAGATCATTAGTATTATAACTAAATGAATTAATCATCATCAAAACTAGAGTGATGGGCCTTTGGGCTAACAATCTGCCCCTTTTTGATGATGACAAAACTCATGGAGTTATATATGCTGGATTAAAGTTAAGCTTCATAGAAGCTCCCCCTTAATTAATGCATAACAATAAACAAACATATATTGCAATAAAGCACATGAAACTAAACAACTATATATGCATCAACAAGGTGAGAACAAAAGTATAAATTCAAAATTCTTTTTCCAAAAACTTTTCTCCCCCTTTTTGTTTAAACATTCAAAAACATTCTTACCATTTTGTAAAACACAAGATGCAAAAACTCAATATATGCAAAAATATAAATATGCATATATAAACTCAAACTCAAAATCTTTCTCTCCCCTTTTTTTCACTCATCAACAAAGGGGTAAAACAAATCAATCATAAGGATATAAATGCGATATACATTCATGAAGAGGAAACGCTAAGTTAACTTCCCTACATATATGCATTACATGAAGAAGGGATGACAAGCCCTAACTCACATAACGCATAATATGCAATGCATAAGAGGAGATGTGAAGCTCCCCCTACACACGTGTATCGCATAAAGAAGAGTTGTCAAGCTCCTCAATATAAGATACACTCAACATGAATCTATATGTAGAAAAGATGTTAAGCTCCCCTGGCATATAGGAAAGACATATCAAAAACATTTTTAACACAAATTTTTATACCAATTGTAAATAAACAATACAAATTTTGAATTTTTCCTATATCAACAAATTAATTTGAGATATCACAAGATATAGATACCATATGAATTAGGAAATTTGTGATACCAATTGAAATTGAAACATTTTTACATTTTGATATCAATTAAAGAAATATTTTATATATTGATACCAATTTAAATTTAAATTAAATTTTGAAATACCAATTGAAATACATGATAAATTTTTATACCAAATAGGAAAAACATGTGTGATATCAATTGAAATATAAACCCAATTAAAATATGAAACATATTGATACCAATTGAAAATAATGCATAAGCTTAAAAATATCAATCGAGATACCAATTGAAAACAAGATTTAAATCAAGCTTAGCATAAACTAACTTTGTGCTTTAAACATGTAAATATTTTATAAATCAAACACAAACAAATCATATATATGTATGAAAAGAAAATACCAATAGAAATTGATATTATATGAAATGTGAAGCATACATATATAAAAAAATATGAGTATATGCAAAAAAAATGTCAATTTTGATACCAATTGAAACTATGATGTGAAACAAGTGTATAACTCATAAATGACCACCCTTTTCATACACAAGATAGAAAATTTTCAATAGGGCATACAAGGCATGGTCGCCCATCCCTCCGCCCATGAAGGGGTTGGTAGGGTTTTCAAAAATAGGAGTTTGAAAAATATTTTATGATTGAAAACACTACCAAATGAAGAATACATAACTAGTAAAAAATAATTTTATGAAAGACTAGTTAAAGATCCTTCAAAACATGAAAACAAATCATGTGTATCATGAATCATACCAAATACATAAGTGTTGACACTCGAAATCTATAAAGCTCAAAAATGATCATAAAACAAAATCATGAATAAACAAATAAATGTGAGTGCACAAGAATCATGTAATTAGCATTTTTCATGAAAATAGTCAATTATGCCCGAAACAAAATATGAATATCATTTTATCAAACAAATATGAAAATCATAAAGATTCATTTTTCATACAAAAACAAACTTCTAGGTATATGTATGTTTTTATCAAAAACTAACAATATGCATACATATCCCAAACATAAAAAGAGTCTATAATAGTATTTGCATGCAGGCAAAAACTCAAAGATATACATGTATATTTTTATTAGATTTGAATAAAAATTACATATACATGAAGCAAACCATGCACAAAAAAAGAAAAACATGTATAAGTGAAGAATTCATCAAAACTAGGCTATACATGTACATGTAATAGGTACAAATGAGCGATAAGATATACATATAAGAATCAATTGTTGCCCGCTACTTGTACACGTATATACACAAGTTTTAATAATGGAATCTACATCTAAACAAGTATTCACCATAAAAAGCATATTACATGATCATAAAACAAACATGCTAAAATCATATATGTATATCAAAGCATGTAAACTAAAGGAGTTTAGAGATAGTTACCAAACCATAAGAACTATACTTTAAGTCTCCAAAACGTGGTGGTCGTCCCACCAAACCTCCTTGATAGCAGTGCATCAATATGTGTGTCCATCTAGTCCATGTGCATCCACCATCAAGGCACCAAATCTCTCACATCGTCATGTGAGAGCCAACACCTACATCAAATACAAGAGGTGGGGAATTTGGTACGCATTTTCTTTTGGGTCCACCGGGGTTAGTCTTATATGGAACCCAAACATTCTTATTAGCAAAATTAATAGTATTTACTCTATCATAACAAAATTTTGCTAAATGGCCTTTTCGGCCGCAATGTGTACACTTGTACACTCTACTATGCACATGTGAATGAGTGTGATCATGACGTGCAAAATGTGCATAAGTATATTGTGGATGATGTGCTTGAACATGTGGAACTTGTTTCTTTTGAAATAAGGATTCCAATCTTTTGTGGTTAAATGCACAATTGCTCAAAGTTGAGCTTAAACAATCAATTCTATTTTTTTAAAATTTAACTTCATTTTTATCAATAGTTATGGCATGAAAAGCATGATCAATAATCTTTTTCTTTTTCAACAATTTTTCTTTTCAAGGAGTTATTTTAAATTAAAGCAATCTCTTTTTGTTTTTCCACCAAAATAATTTTATTTTTCAATAAAGTATTTCCTTCACAAAGATTATTCAATTTAGAAAGCAAGGAAATATTTTCATTTTTCAAATTTTCATTTTCTTTTGAGATGCATTCTAACTTATTTTGAAAAATATCTTTTTCTTTTAACAAGGAATCAAATTTATTTTTCATTTTCTTGTTATCCTTTTTAAGCAATTCATATTTTTCTAGGAGTTGTTGACAAAATGATTCAAGTTCATTATAGGACATATTAACATCCTCTTCTAGCTCGGATTCGGAGTTTACCTCAAGGGGTTATCCCCTTGGACCATGTAACCTATGTTGGAAACTTCACTTCCAACATCCGAGTCGCTCCCCGCATAATATTGTTCTTGTTCGCTAAGGGAGATGATGGTGTTCCATACTACAAAAGCTGAGTCAAGATTAGCAACCCTACATAAATAATCATTATTTAGGGTACTCTTCAAAGCATGAATGGCTTTTGAGTTAGCCTCAATATACTTGCTAGTATTAACATATGAATCTTTAATGATAGCAAGATAAACATGAATGCCTAGACCTTTGAGGTACATAGACATCTTAACCTTCCAAGTTTGGATGTTAAGAATGTCAAAAGTGGGAGGTGACATGAAATCCATGTGTGTGTATAAATATTGTGATTAGCTATAATGAGGATCTTTAACTCAAGGTGGTTAGACCCAAATCAAGAGCACTTGGCTCTGATAACAATTGAAATCACCTAGGGGATGAATAGGTGACTAGCTAATCTAATGGTGAATTAATGCGGAATTAAAACTATTTAAGCAAACTAAAATACTTTAGCTAAACACACAAGGTATAACACAAGAGTGTAGCCGGATTCCCCGTGAAGGGCTCTGGACTAACTCCTCAAGATTTCTCTAGATAAGAGTTGAGGTGCCTCTTTGGCTCTCTTGGTTGAATACAAGTGTGAGCAAACAATCCCCAAGCATATATCAATTAAGCACACAATATATCAAGCATATAAAGATAAAGACAATATAAGCATGCAAGATATAAAGACAAGTAAGAGATAGAGAGAGCAATCGCAAACACGGAAGAATTGTTTCAAGGTTCGAGCACACTTGCTCTACGTCCCCGCCTTCAACACTATGAAGGATTTCACTAAAATTGATCCCACCGGATCACTCGGTGCCGCAACACCTACAAGCGAGTTCCCACTAGAACTCCTTTGGACTCTCTAGTCTCTCTCTTGTTCCCGCAAGAACAACACACCGCAAGCACGCAAGCTTGCCGAGGCCGCACCTCTACAATGAGCTCTCACTAGAACTCGAAACACCGCAAACACACAAGTCCGCCTCCTCAAAGTAAAGAAAAAAACTTTGGTGATCTAAACACTTTGATCACCTAAAATCCTCTCACAACAATGATCCCTATAGGATAGATATATCAATGGAAAGTTCAAGTGTTTGTGAGAAAACAAGGATTGAAGTAGTGGTGAAAAACATATGAAAATCACTTTTGAAAAACTCTTGATAAACTCTCCTTTTGAATGGAAGTATTTGGCTCTAAACAAGTGGAGAAAACCTCTTAATAAAGTAGGAAAAACTAGCTCCAAAACCCACTTAAAATCTTGTAAAAAACAGTCCAAGGAACCCCTATTTTATATGCCAAGAAAAACTAGCCGTTGGGGTCCAATCAGCAGTCCAGACTGCTGTCGGTCGGTCCGGTCGACCACCAACGGTCATATTTTTGACCGTTGGGGACGTCGGTCGACCGGCCGGTCGACTGAGGCCTAGATACAGAGAGCAGAACTCTCTGACGGTCGACCGACCCGATCGACCGGGGCCATTTCCAGATAACAACACTCTCTAGCGGTCGACCGGCTCGGTCGACCGGCCCTCCAGCCAAACAAGGCGTGCACGTTTGAGCACGTCGGTCGACCGCCTCGGTCGACCGACTCCTGGCTCGGTCAACCGTGCGGTCGACCGGCAGAAGCCAAACAGAACATTATGGGATTTGAAAACTTGGTATTTTGACTTAAATAAAATCCCATAAAATCTCTAAAATTCTACAAAAATAGGTTCAATAAAATACTTTGATATACAAACATGTTTGAGTAAAATCAAAACATGTTACAAATATTTGAACTATTTTTGTAACTTAAAATTTTGGCATAAAACAAAATCTGTATTTTTCCAAATAGATTTTTCCAAAACTTCTCCAAATACAATAACAAGATATTTTAAACACTTTTAAAGCATAGAGTGTATGGATATGATCAACTACACATAAATGATGAAATATCTATGTTTTTGACAATTAAGCTCTAAAATGGTTTTGGTTAAAGACATGTATACTTTGAATACCAAAAATCAAACGGTAATTTTCCAAAAGAAAATCCTTTTACAAAAATACAAGTAAATCTTGAGTGTGTGTGTATATGTACTTGAGCAATCTACCAACTATTTTATCCTTTACATTTTATCTAAATCAAAATCTTATCAAAAATAAGCCTAGACACAAGTCTTCTCTTGAAAGGCTTCACTTGTAGTCTTCTTCTCCTTCTTGACTTGGTCCAAACTTTGATCTAATGAGCTAGACTCCTCTTGAGTACTTGATGTGGTCTTGATGCATAACCTCTTGAATCAACACGTGCTAGCTCCAAAACTTGACTTTAAATCCTTTGTTGAAGCTAAACACCTACTAAGATCTTGATCACAAATCTGAGACTAATTAAACACAAGATCATTAGTACTATAACTACATGAGTTAATCATCATCAAAACAAGAGTGATGGGCCTTTGGGCCAACAATACCTTATTACCATGCAGCCATCCAATTGGTTAACACATTTAATGGTTTTAACCTCAGCCATGTATCTCGCCTTCTGAATACAAAGGCATATGCCCAAACCGTGCTAGCAACTACATTGGCTTTATCAGCTAATACCATTTACCATTTTATGGTGGCTACTCGTCTTCTACTCTGCCCGAAGTATGGTTTAGAAGGTAGCGAAGTCTATACAACTAAGACAACCTTCGAGCCCATAAATTGACGATTTTCTATCACTAACTATGCCTTGCATGGCATATTACCCAATGATCCCAAGAGGCGACGTCCATTCGACGACGGTCCCCTCAGCTTTATTATGATATGGAGTTGAAGACACTTTACCGCCGTTTCATATGATGGTGTACTTCCCAATTGCCTATCCAATTCTAAGGCAAAAGAAGTACTCAAGGAAGCTCATTATGGCATATGCGGTGCCCATCAACCTGGTCCAAATCTAAAGGATCGATTGCGCATGTTTGGATATTACTGGCCGATGAAGATTGTCGACGCAGTGCAGTATGCAAAACAGTGCAAAGCTTATCAAATTCATGTGAATTTCATACACCAACCGCCAGAGCTTCACCACCCCACAATCACTTCATGGCCATTCGAATCATGGGAGATCGATGTTGTAGGACCCATCAGCCCTCCATCGGTGAAAGGTCATCAGTTTATCCTTACTAAAAACCGATTACTTTTCCAAGTGGGAAGAAGTTGTACCACTCACTAAAGTTAAAATTAACAATGTTATTAACTTCATCAAGCACCACATCATGCATCAATTTGGTGTCCCCTAGAGGATCATTCATGATAATGGTCATCAATTTGCGAGCCAGTCATTCTATCGATTTTGCGACAAGTATCGAATATAGAATGTAGCTTCTGCTGCATATAACCCTACTGTCAATGTTTTAGCAGAAGCATTCAACTAGACAATCATTAAACTCCTTAAGAAGTTTGTCTCTGCAAGCAAACGAGTTTGGAATGAAAAGCTTGGCGAATGTCTTTGGGTCTATCAAACGACGATCCGGATCCCTACAAGCAACACGCCTTTCTCTCTGGTCTATGGGTGTGAAGCAGTCCTACCCTTGGAAATTCAGATACCATAACTTTAGGTTGCTTTAGTAATTAGTCTCTAAACATGCATATTTTATAACACATCTTTACATTTATTCAATATTAATTTCTGTTAATAACACTTCTCTTATATGTTTCTTGGTCCATGGCATGAAATGATGAAGAAGACCTAATCCTATTTATTTGGTGATTTAAAGCCTACACATATAGCCATTGATCTTAGGGAGCTAGTCTGTCAAAATTGGATGCAGATATCCGGAAACCAGACTATGCAACTGATAAGGGGACAGAGCATCAAATTACGCCCGGTGACGGTGCCCTGGCACAGCCAGAGAAGCCATAAAAATGTGGCTTTGGCCATGTTCCGTGGCAGTACTAGCTCCTCTGAGCCAGTACTTTGGGCCAGATTTGGTCCCCCATGTTCCTTTCCTCCTGAACCTATAAATACCCCCTGAGATTTATAGAAAGGGGGATATGCAGAGAATAGAGAGTTTAGACTAGTTTGTTATTGTATTTTCTTTATTTTCTTGTATTATCTTCTTCTTCCTCTAGCTTAGCTTAGCCATTAGAGTGAAAGAGGAAAAGTGTGTACAAGTTGTATTTGAAGGTAACAATCTTATACAAGTAATACTTCTCCTTCTTCTTTTCATTCCTTGGTATTCTTACTTGCTTTTATTTCCTTGCACTAGTGCAGAACTTTGCTCTTTTACTTTTTCTCACTTATTTTTCTTACTCATATCTAGCTAACTTTTCCATTGCATGGCTAACAACTACTAACCCACTAATTTCTAATAACTTGATTGAGAACCCAAATGCGTCAATAGAATCAAACAAGCATTATACAAACAAGAGCTATGATATCTTAAGACAAGAGTTCTAACTCTTACTTACTTACAAGTATTATCACTCTCATATTTCATACTTAATCATTTTTGATGATTTATAAATTATAAACACTACTTGTTTTCGTAAGTTAGAGATATCCCTACTCATCTTTGCTGATACCAATAGTGCACTTGTTTCTTCCCTTATTCTTGTCTTTAATCAGATCTTGATAAGGGAATGCTCAAGTTTTGTCATATAAAGCTAAGTGAAGGAAGAACTTTCATTCGATCTCCAATGTGAATGATTCTTATGCATAAAGCTTATGCTTGCCTATGATTCATTATGAGGCTACATCTTTAAGAAATTAGAGATTAGTGGGAGCAATTAGTAGAAAGTTATCCATGCGTTTTTACCCTTGCAAAAACCAAAAATCACTTTTTCAATCTTCAAAACAATCTAAGCAATTTTTGAAACAACACTTGTTTTCTTTTCAATTCTTTATTTGAGACAAGGAACATCTTACCACGAATAAAGAAGCCACATTCAAGCTTTCATCGCTTTCCCTCCTTGTGGATACGACCTGTATAGCCACTTTGCTATTACGGTAGAATCACTAAAACAGTAATATCGACCATCACTCTTTTACTTATTCTTGTGCATGCTTTTGGTGATCATTTAGCAACCAAGATGACGCAAGGAGACAATGAGCAGTTATGTCTCCAAGAATTTAAAGCGCTAGATGAGAAGCGGCTACGGGCTCAACAACATATTGAGCTATATCAAGTTAGAATCTCCAAGGCCTTCAACAAAAAGGTCAAAGAACGGATTTTCAAAAGGACATTTGGTCTTAGCTGTCAGGCGACTCATAATCATGACGCACAAGACCAAAGGCAAACTCTAATCCAAATGGAAAGGACCATTTGTAGTAGAGACAGTCTACTTAAATGGAGCATATCACCTGTCGAATCTAAATGATGACAAACTCATGATGCCGATCAACGGCAAATTCTTGAAGAAATACTATCCATGATCAAGTTAACACTACACCTCTGTTCACATCGTCAAATTCATTTGACTATAGTACTTCCCCTAAGAATTGAGCCAATCAAGCACCAGGAGATAATGTTGCATGTTATCAATGTTGAAAACGTCAGAATGGATTCCATGAGGAACATTAGCTCCTCACCGACATCACCACAGAATCTCAGGGCATATCAAATCCCTTAGCGGTGTTCTTAATGTTATGTTAACAGTTACTCCGGGCGACACTCCTTGAAGTTCTCCCTTCTAATCCCCACGGAGTTTGTACTCACTTCTTTAATCCCCAGTAAGGTTTTAGAAGTCATTTGTGGAACAAAGACTTACTTGAAGTAACATAACAATCTTGCGCCTCTGATGGCTAAAGATAGAGGAAAGGCTTGGCTTTTAAGCCCAACAAAAAGTCCTCAACAACTCATCATGCTAAGGGAAAAAACATGGCTAGCCCAACTTAAATGGTAATTGGCAAAGACATACCAAATCCGTTGATAGCTGAAGGTCTGCTAAAAATTCTAAGAGATCCGATCTCATTTTAGATCTGAAACCCTCGATGGCTAAGGATAAAGGAGAAAGTTAGCTCTTAAGCCCTGCGTGAAGTCCTCGAAAACTTATCATGCTGAGGGAATAGCATGGCTAGCCCAACTCAAGCGGTAGTTGGTAAAAAACACCAAATCTGTTGATAGCTGAGGGTTTGCTAAAAATCCCAAGGGACCTGATCCCAATTGATTTTCCCTCCAAAGTCCCTTACTAATCCCTGTCCATGGAATAGTAAGACCACATAAGGCTATATTAATTTTCCTAGTGAAATGAATCACAGGACGAAACTGTCATATTAAAGCTTACACCTCTGACAGTAAAATCTTTGAATATCCCTGGCGAATTGATTATACACATTTATTGCATATCTATTATTATATCCCTACATCTATCTTGTAATAAATCCTGCAATTTTTTTTACCTAAATGTCTTATTTTGCAGGTTCGTCTTAATGAAGGAAAAGAAAATAAGACCAAATAAAAGCTAGTTAAATTCTGATTTAATTGGATTTGTTTGGTTAACTGAAAATAAAGCCAAATAAATACAGTTAAAATTGAGTTTAGAAGAATCTATTTGGTTAGCTTGAGGAATCAAAGAGATATTATCAGAAGATCTTTTCTGTTGGACAAGCAATTTTGTCAATATCTCCAATCTTATCTCCAACCTTATCGGAAGATCTTTTTTTATTAGGCCAATGATTTGGTCTCATCTTCAAGCATGCTCTTTCTTATCCATGTCAACTTATAAATAGCACCACTTCAGAAGGCAAAGGGACACGACTGAGCGGAAAAAGAATTTAAGTTAGGTTTTTACTTTAGTTTAGTTTAGGAATTTTGTTTTTCTGTTTATGTAATTTTCAGTTTTATTTATGTAACATAGACCAGAGAAGAGTTTCATGAGAGAATGAGAGTGAAGCTTGTACTGAGAGTGACACAGATGTAAGTAATCTTCTTTTTTTTCATTTTTACTTCATTGAATCTAAAGTTTCATTTTTTGTTCTTCATTTATGTTTTTCTTCTACTTTCCTCTAAGGTGCTTGTAATCCAAATGAATCCTATGGCCTCGAAACTGTCTTGTCCTTGCAAGTGCCATTGATGGCTTATGGTGATGGATAGCTATTTCTAAATTAGTTTAACCTTGCATCTTTATTTCATAGTTTACAATGGGAATGGGGAAGATATTATATTCTATGCTTTGATTGCCTTCAAGCCAAGATAAATCTTTGCAACGGATTCAAGGTAAGCAAGCTTCAAGGAGGTAAGTAAGTATTTATTTTAATTCTTTCTTTCTTTGCTTATTAGGCTCGAAACACATCTCCAAAATACTTCTCCTTGCTTTATTCTTCCCCTTTTTTTAAGCTTAGTTTAGTTAAAGTTTTTCTTTTCAAAAAACCAACAGTCGCCATCTTCTCCACTCTTCCATATTCTTCAAATTAACATAGCTTTCTTTCTCTTTTTTTGAAAGAACATATAAGAACTTTTAACCAGTTTTGTAAAAAAGAAATTTACCTTACGCTTCCATCGCAAGTTCCTCCTTTTGATCACGACCCACATAGCCACTTGCTATAACGGTAGAATTGAGAACCTTGTCATTTCTAAACTTTTATATTTTTGTGTAGGTCTAAACTCAATCAAATTTTAATGTCGTTGCGGTGAGGAACGGTAAGTTTTTCTTTTAGTTTACTTAATAGTTAAATTTTTTTCTTCTCTGTTCTTGTGTGTAGGAGGAGACATCAGAAAATTTTTGCTGCAGTGGACATATAAGTGGCTCTGGACTCTACTCAAAAAAGCAGAGCCCATAAGCCTTCAGATTTGCCGCGCAAACGCGGTAAAAGCAATGTTCCTGCTGCAATCTGAGTGAATTAATAACTTGTATTTTTGGCAAGTTGGTTGAATTACAAAGTTAAGTTTTTGCAGCTATTTATTTTCTTGTTTAACTCACTGTACATAATTTCTAACCTCAACAGTAAATTGTTGGCTGTAAATGGTAAAAAAAGCGTTTAGACTTGAATTTAGGCACGTGTCTAATTCGTTAAGGTTCATTACTGTTGAAGAGTGCTGGAGTAAAGGTATGTGTGCATAGCATGTAGCATTAGGAAACACATTTGAGTGATTTATATTGTTTAAGTGTTGCTTATACTATATACTTATGTACTGCACTAAATTGAATTAAGGGCTTATCCTATAAACAAGATAAGGTGGGAATGTTATAACTTTCTCTTAGCCCGAAAACCATCTCCATACTCACTGACCAAGCCTAACTAAAACTGAGTAGATGTTGGCCCTAAGGACATCTCGGACTTAATAGGAGACTGACCTAAGGAGGTAATTAATTAGAATTTGACTCTTACCAAATCAGTGTCGAAGGTCGGAGATTGAGAAGCGAAACCTGGAAGGCTGGTGGTTTGGCTTAATTAGGCCCGTCGCTTTTAGCGCGGATACCTCCCACAAATCTTACCCTGATCTGGTCAATTAACTTGTGGTCAGATTCTGCAATATACCCCGTGTGGACAGTCTAACCAGTTAGGAGTCGTCTACATCGAAGGTCTACCCTAATTAAGGCTAGATTTTTCTTTCTTTTTTCTTTGTTTATTTGTTTGCTTGTTTTTATTTTTATTTTTGACATATTTGTGATATGAATTACAATTATAATTATTCTAATACATACAGTGATCCATACTTCACATCGACCTCTTTTGACTCGGATATTACCAATCCAGTATTTTATAACTTTAATCGACTAAGTATGCCAGACTGGTCTTATCCGAATCAATTATGCCCCACTGGAATAATTATTATCACTCTTCACAAAGTCAGTGGGGATACAACTCCCCTAAGTCATTTTATCAACAACCTTACCAACATTCAGCTTCATAACTCTTATCAAGATCAACCCATAGAAGAAAAATCTGAATCGATTAAGAGTATAAAAGTTTTGATTGAGTCTCAAAACCAATTTCAAAATATGTTAGACTCACAATCCCATCAAGATTTTTAAATCCAAGATCCTTACTTTTTTCTAAGTCCCACCACAACAAGAAGAACCTATTGACTTGGAAAACATGATTTAGTCCCAAAATGATTCTTTTAATAGGTTAGAAGTACTAATGAGTCATTTAATCAGTATAGTAAATAATAGGAATGAGGAAACTCTACCTAACACATTTTTGATCATTCCTGATTATCCTAGTCATATTGAAAGGAACCAAAAATCATGATGTCTTGGAGACTTTCACCAAGATTTAATTTCCTCACAATATATTAAACTTGACCAATGTCAACTCATTGACAAGATTGCAAGTTTTCATTTCAAGTAAATTAAATTTGAATATGAATGTGACTCTGATCCATAACTTTGTGATTCAATTTTAAGGTTTGAATTTATGTTGACTCCGGTATTCTTACCCAGTTTGGACACATTTTCTGATCCAACAATGATTCCTATACTTATAGATTTTGAAATCGAACCACTATTTTGGGAAGTCATATTCTATTGATGGGAAAAGAATGTGAATTTTAATTCTTTGATTTGGACACAACTCTTGAACCAAAACTGACTCTCGAACCCAAAATTAATTTTTCCGAGTTAGTATTGGTTCCTGAACCTTTCATTTGAGAGCCCAAATAATCAATTCCACAAAATCACATTCTATTGTTGGACCAAGGTGTTGGCCCAAAGGCCCATCACTCTAGTTTTGATGATGATTAACTCATGTAGTTATAGTTTACTAATGATCTTGTGTTAATTAGTCTCAGATATTTGATCAAGATCTTAGTAGGTGTTTAGCTTCAACAAAGGAGTTTTGGAGCTTACTTATGTAGATTCAAGAGCTCGAACGTCAAGATCGCATCTCGCACTCGGTTGGAGTCAAGCTCATTGGATCGTGTTTGGATCGAGTCGACTTGGAGAAGGAGTTCTACAAGAAGACTTCAGTTTTGTTGGCCCAGTGGCCTTCCACTCTTGTTTTGATGATGATTAACTCATGTAGTTATAGTACTAATGATCTTGTGTTTAATTAGTCTCAGATTTATGATCAAGATCTTAGTTGGTGTTTAGCTTCAACAAAGAATTTAAAGTCAAGTTTTGGAGCTAGCACGGTTTGATTCAAGAGCCTATGCATCAAGACCACATCATGTACTCAAGAGGAGTCTAGCTCATTGGATCAAGTTTGGACCAAGTCAAGAAGAGAAGAAGACTTCAAGTGAAGACCTTCATGATCAAGACTTGTGTCTAGGTTTGTTTTTATAAGATTTTATTTTTAGATAAAATGTAAAGGATAGAATAGTTGGTGGATTGCTCAAGTATACTATACACACACACACTCTCTACAAGATGAGTTTTCATAAAAGAATTTTCATTTTAGAAAAGACTTTTCATTTTGACAAAATACCGTTTTGGTTTTTGGTATTCAAAGTTTACATGTCTTTAACCAAAACCATTTTTAGTGCTTAATGACAAAAACATAGATATTTCATCATGTATGTGTAGTGGATCATATCCATACACTCTATGCTTTAAAAGTGTTTAAAATATTTTGTTTTTGTATTTGGAGAAGTTTTGGAAAAACCAATTTGGAAAAATACAGTTTGTTTTGAGCCAAATTTTCTAAGTTACAAAAATAGTTCAAATTTTTTGTAACATGTCTTGATTTTAGTCAAACATGTTGTTTATCAAAGTATTATACTGAAACTATTTTTGTAGATTTTTCGTGAATTTATGGGATTTTATTTTAGATAAAAAAACCAAGTTTTAAATCCCTAAAAATGTCCTGTTCTGGCTTCTGCCGGTCGACCGGACCGGTCGACCGTACTTGAAGTCGATCAACCGAGTCGGTCGACCGACCGGCACAGAACGTGCACGCCAGGTCCGCTGGAGAGCCGATCGACCGACCCGGTCGACCGCCAGAGAGCTTCTGCTCTCTGAAAAGCCCCGGTCGACCGGGCCGATCGACCGGCAGAGAGCTCTGCTCTCTGTTCCAGGCAGCGGTCGACCGGGCCGGTCGACCGAGGCTCCAACGGTCGGATTTTTGACCGTTGGCGGTCGACCGGGCCGGTCGACCGTCAGCCGCCAGGGCTGAAAAATTGCCCCAACGGCTAGTTTTTCTAGCCCTATAAAAGGAGGGCTTTTGGGGGCTATTTTAGTGAAGATTTTTGGAGAGTTTTAAACCTAGTTTTTCCCATCTATTTTAGAGTTTTCTCCACTTGTTTGAGAGTAAATATTTCCAATCAAAAGGGAAGTTTATCAAGAGTGTTTTGTAAAGTGATTTCTTGAGTTTTCCTCCACCATTTCAATCTTAGTTTTCTCACACAACACTTGAGCTATCCATTGCTATATCTACCTATAGGGATCTTTGTTGTGAGAGGATTTTAGGTGATCAAAGTGTTGTGATCACTAATGTTCTACTTTGTACTTTGAGGAGGCGGACTTGCAGGTTTGCGGTGTTTCAAGTTCGTGTGTGAACTCATTGTTTGAGGTGCGGCCTCGGCGAGCTTGTGGGCTTGCGGTGTGTTCTTGCGGGAACAAGAGAGGGACTAGAGAGTCCAAAGAGCTTGTAGGTGTTGCGACACCGAGTGATCCGGTGGGATCGATTTTAGTGAAAATCATTCATAGTTTAGGGGACGTAGAGCAAGTGTGCTCGAACCTCGAAACAAATATCCCGTGTTTGTGATTGCTCTCTCTATCTCTTACTTGTTTATATCTTGCATGCTTTATTGTCTTTATCTTTATATGCTTGATATACTTTATGTGTTTATTATTATATGCTTGGGGATTGTTTGCTAACACTTGTATTCAACCAAGAGAGCCAACGCGACCAACTCTTATTTAGAGGAATCTTGAGGAGTTAGTCCAGAGCCCTTCACGGGGAATCGGCTACACTCTTGTGTTATACGTAGTGTTTAGTTTAAGAAGTTTTAGTTTGCATCATATAAGTTTTAATTCCACATTAATTGACCATTAGATTAGCCATCACCTATTCACCCCTCCCTAGGTGATTTCAATTGGTATCAGAGCCACGTGCTCTTGATTTGGGTCTTACAACCTAGAGTTAAAGATCCTCATTTTATAGCTAATCACAAATTTGTACACACACTGTGGATTTCATGTCACCTCCCACTTTTGACATTCTTAACATCCAAACTTGGAAGGTTAAGATATCTTTGTACCTCAAAGCCCTAGGCATTCATGTTTATTTTGCCACTATTAAGATTCTTATTGTTTAAATGGCAAAAATATTGAGGCTAATGCAAAGGCCATTCATGCTTTTAAGAGTACCCTAAATGATGAATATTTATCTAGGATTTCTAACATTGATTCGGCTTTTGTAGTATGGAACACCATGATCTCCCTTGGCGAAAAAGAACAATACTATGCGGGGAGCGACTCGGATGTTGGAAGTGACGCTTCCAACGTATGCTACGTGGTCTAAGGGGATAACTCCCTTGAGGTAACTACCGAATCCGAGGTAGGAGAGGATGTTGATATGTCATATGATGAACTTGAATCTTTTTGTCAACAACTCCTAGAAAAATATGAATTGCTTAAAAAGGATAACAAAAATTTGAAAAAGAAATTTGATTGCATGTTAAAAGAAAATGATTCTTTTAAAAATAAAGTTGCATGCATTGTAAAAGAAAATGAATGTTTGAAAAATGAAAATATTTCCTTACTTTCTAAATTAAATGATCTTTGTGAAGGAAACACTACTTTGAAAAATAAGATTGTTTTGGTGAAAAAACAAAAGGAAGTTGCTTTACATGAAAACACTTCATTAAAAAGAAAAATTGTTGAAAAAGAAAAAGTTAATGTTTCTAAAAAGAAAAAGAATAATGATTCTCATTCTCACCATGCTTTACATGCCACTACTAATGAGATGAAATTTTTGAAAAATAGAATAAATTATTTGAGCTCAACTTTAAGCAAATGTGCTTTTAATCATATTAGATTGGAGTCCTTATTTTTAAAGAAACAAACTCCACATATTCATGCACATCACCCTCATCATGCATATGCACATTTTGCACGCCACGATCACACTCATACACATATGCATCCTAGAGTGTACAAGTGTACACATTGTGGCCGCAAAGGCCATTTAGCAAAGTTTTGTTATGATAAGATTAATTCTTTAAATTTTGCTAATAAAAATGTTTGGGTTCCTTATAAGACTAACTCTCAAGGACCCAAAAGAAGATGGGTATCAAAATTCCCACCTTGTGTATTTCATGTAGGTACGGGCTCTCACAAAACGTGAGAGGATTGGTACCTTGGTGGTGGTTGCACATGGACTTGATGGACATATTTTTGATGCACCGCTATCAAGGAGCTTTGGTGGAAAGGCCACCATGTTTTGGAGAATTAGAGCATAGTTCTTTGGTTTGGTAACTATCTCTAAAACTCCTAATTTATTTACATGCTTTTTACATATATGATATTTTTAGCATGTTTTTAGTGTTTGTTAAAATAAGCATGTTTTGTGTTTTATGCTTCATGTGGTAAATACTAGTTTAGATGTAGTTTTTATCAAAAATTGAATATATACGTGTACAAGTAGTGAGCAACATTTGATTCATATACATTTGCACTTCATTGTTCATTTGTACTCACTATATGCACATGTATAGCCTAATTTTGATGATTTCCTCATTTACACTTGTTTTGCCTATTTTTATATTTTTACTTCATGTATATGTATTTTGTATTCAAATCTAATAAATATACATGTATGTCTCTTGAGTCTCTTGCCTTCATGCAAATTATATCATAGACTCTTTTTATGTTTGGGATATGTATGCATATTGTTAGTTTTGGATAAATCATACATATACCTAGAAGTTATGAAAAATGAATTTTCATTTTTTTTGATAAAATGATATTTGTTTGAGCTTCATTGATTATCTTCATGGAAAATGCTAATTACATGATTTTGTGCACTCGTATTTTATTTGTTTATTCATGACTTTGTTTCATGATCATTTTTGAGCCTTATAGATTTCGAGTGTCAAACTTTATGTATTTAGTATGTTTCATGATACATATGATTTGGTTTCATGTTTTGAAGGATCTTTAACTAGTTTTTTAAAAATTACTTTTAACTAGTTATTTATTCTTATTTTGGTAGTGTTTTCACTATAAAAATATTTTCAAAATTATTTTTGAAAACCCCTACCTACCCCTTTATGGGCGGACGGATGGGCGAGTATGCCTTGTAAGCCTTATTGAAAATCTTTTATCTTGTGCATATAAATGGTGGTAGTTTATGAGTTATATACTTGATTTACATCATATTTTCAATTGGTATCTCAATTGATATTTTTGTATATACTCATATTTTGTTTTCTATATATATGTATGCTTCATTTCAAATAATATCAATTTCCATTGATATTATCATTTTTTCATACATATATATGATTTGGTAGTGCTTGTCTTGCAAGAAATTTACATGTTTAAAGCACAACATATGTTTATGCTAAGCTTGATTTAAAACTTTATTTTCAATTGGTATCTCAGTTGACATTTTTATATAAGCTTATGCATTATCTTCAATTGGTATTTTTGATATCAAAATGTACAACATATTTCAATTGGTATCTATTAAACTATTTATTTCAATTGGTATCAAAATACTTCAATTAGTATCGATTGATCTATTTATTTCAATTGGTATCCATATTTTTTATTAGTATCAAAATACAAAAATGTTTCAATTTCTATTTGGTATCACAAATGTTTCTTTTTCATATGGTAACTATATCTTGTGATATCTTAATTTGTAGAAAAGAAGAATTTCAAAATTTGATATTGTTTAGGTACAATTTGTATCTTTAAAAGATTTTGATTAAAATTGGTATTATAAAAATTTGATTTAAAAATGTTTTGATTTATATTGCCTATATGCAAGGGGAGCTTAACATCTCGTCTACACATAGATTCATGTTGAGTGTATCTTATATTGAGGAGCTTGACAACTCTTCTTTATGCGGTACACGTGTGTAGGGGGAGCTTCACATCTCCTCTTATGCATTGCATATTATGTGTTATGTGAGTTAAGGCTTGTCATCCTTTCTTCATGTAATGCATATATGTAGGGAAGTTAACTTAGCGTCTTCCTTTTCATGAATGTATATCGCATATATCTATTTATTGGTTGATTTGATTTCACCCCTTATTGATCTTTTTGTTTAGAACAAAAGGGGGGAGAACATTGTTTTTGTTTTTACTTTAACCCCTTTGTTGATGATTGACAAAAAGGGGGAGAAGTATTTTAGTATATATGCATGTTTTGGAAAAAGGATTTATGTTCATGCATATTGTTTTGTTTTGCAAATAGGAGAAAAAGAATTTGATGTGTTTCATGCTTGTTTATGTTTATCTCCTTATATTTGCATACATGTTTGTTTAGATTCATGTGCTTCACTGCCATATATCATTGTTTATTGTGATTCATGAGTTAAGGGGGAGCTTCTTTGAAGCTTTACTTTAATCCATGCATATATAACTCCATGAGTTTTGTCATCATCAAAAAGGGGGAGATTGTTGGCCCAGTGGCCTTCCACTCTAGTTTTGATGATGATTAACTCATGTAGTTATAGTACTAATGATCTTGTGTTTAATTAGTCTCAGATTTATGATCAAGATCTTAGTTGGTGTTTAGCTTCAACAAAGGATTTAAAGTCAAGTTTTGGAGCTAGCACGATTTGATTCAAGAGCCTATGCATCAAGACCACATCATGTACTCAAGAGGAGTCTAGCTCGTTGGATAAAATTTGGACCAAGTCAAGAAGAGAAAAAGACTTCAAGTGAAGACCTTTATGATCAAGACTTGTGTCTAGGTTTGTTTTTATAAGATTTTGTTTTTAGATAAAATGTAACGGATAGAATAGTTGGTGGATTGCTCAAGTATACTATACAAACACACTCTTGTTTTAGATGAGTTTTCATAAAAGAATTTTCATTTTAGAAAAGACTTTTCATTTTGACAAAATACCGTTTTGGTTTTTGGTATTCAAAGTTTACATGTCTTTAACCAAAACCATTTTAGTACTTAATGTCAAAAATATAGATATTTCATCATGTATGTGTAGTGGATCATATCCATACACTCTATGCTTTAAAAGTGTTTAAAATATCTTAATTTTGTATTTGGAGAAGTTTTGGAAAACCAATTTGGAAAAATACAGTTTTTGTTTTGAGCCAAATTTTCTAAGTTACAAAAATAGTTCAAATTGTTTGTAACATGTCTTGATTTTAGTCAAACATGTTTGTTTATCAAAGTATTATACTGAAACTATTTTTGTAGATTTTTCGTGAATTTATAGGATTTTATTTTAGATAAAAAAGCCAAGTTTTAAATCCCTAAAAATGTCCTATTCTGGCTTCTGCCGGTCGAACGGACCGGTCGACCGTGCTTGAAGTCGGTCGACCAAGTCGGTCGACCGACGTGCACAGAACGTGTACACCAGGTCTGCTGGAGGGCCGGTCGACCGACCCAGTCGACTGCCAGAGAGCTTCTGCTCTCTGGAAAGCCCCGGTCGACCGGCAGAGAGCTCTGCTCTCTGTTCTAGGCAGCGGTCGACTGGGCCGGTCGATCGATGCTCTAACGGTCGGATTTTTTACCGTTGGCGGTCGACCGGGCCGGTCGACCGTCAGCCGCCAGGGCTGAAAAATTGCCCCAACGACTAGTTTTTCTAGCCCTATAAAAGGAGGGCTTTTGGGGGCTATTTTAGTGAAGATTTTTGGAGAGTTTTAAACCTAGTTTTTCCCATCTATTTTAGAGTTTTCTTCACTTGTTTGAGAGCAAATATTTCCAATCAAAAGGGAAGTTTATCAAGAGTGTTTTGTAAAGTGATTTCTTGAGTTTTCCTCCACCATTTCAATCCTAGTTTTCTCACACAACACTTGAGCTATCCAGTGCTATATCTACCTATAGGGATCTTTGTTGTGAGAGGATTTTAGGTGATCAAAGTGTTGTGATCACCAAAGTTCTACTTTGTACTTTGAGGAGGCGGACTTGCGGGTTCGCGGTGTTTCGAGTTCGTGTGTGAACTCATTGTTTGAGGTGCGGCCTCGGCGAGCTTGTGGGCTTGCGGTGTGTTCTTGCGGGAACAAGAGAGGGACTAGAGAGTCCAAAGAGTTTGTAGGTGTTGCGGCACCGAGTGATCCGGTGGGATCGATTTTAGTGGAAATCCTTCATAGTATTGAAGGCGGGGACGTAGAGCAAGTGTGCTCGAACCTCGAAACAAATATCCCGTGTTTGCGATTGCTCTCTCTGTATCTCTTACTTGTTTATATCTTGCATGCTTTATTGTCTTTATCTTTATATGCTTGATATACTTTGTGTGCTTATTGTTATATGCTTGGGGATTGTTTGCTAACACTTGTATTCAACCAAGAGAGCCAACGCGGCACCTCAACTCTTATTTAGAGGAATCTTGAGGAGTTAGTCCAGAGCCCTTCACGGGGAATCCGGTTACACTCTTGTGTTATACGTAGTGTTTAGTTTAAGAAGTTTTAGTTTGCATCATATAAGTTTTAATTCCACATTAATTGACCCTTAGATTAGCCATCACCTATTTACCCCCCCTCTAGGTGATTTCAGGTTTGTTTAGTAGAAGATCGTGTTTAGATCTTGTGTAATGATAGATAGTGTTGATATACTCAAGTTCACACACACACAAGTTTCAATATGTTTGATTTTCGGTTTAACCGGTATTGGATTTCTTCTCAAAAACATAGATATATATCTTATATGTATATTAGATTCTATCAATATACAATATGCTTCAAAGTTGTTTCAATATCATGTTTTTGTATTTATACAAGTTATGGAGAAAACAATTTTTCTTTCAAAATCCAAATTTTGGACAATACGGATTTTGTGTTTAAGCCTAATTTCTATATCACAAAAATGGTTCAAATAGTTTGCTATATGTGTTGATTTTTGGTCACACATATTTTTTATTCAAAGATCTTATAAGAACTTATTTTTGTGAAATTTATGTGATTTTATGGGATCTAATTTGTATTAAATAACCTAAGTTTCAAGTCCTAGAATTTCAGCCAGACTCAGCTGGCGGCCGATCGGACCGGTCGACTGATGTGCACGCAAACGTGCACATGGCCAGCCTAAAAGGCAGGTCGACCGCACAGTCGACCGACTAAAAGTGCCCAACTCTCGGGTGCTGGCCGGTCGACCGGGCGGTCGACCAAGGCTTGGCCCGATCGACCAGGCGGTCGACCGGAGGCTCAACGGTCAGAAAAATGACCATTGGCCGGTCGACCGGGCGGTCGACCGGAAGGGCATTTCTGCCCTTTCCTGCTGCCAACGGGCAGATTTTTGAGATGGTTATAAATACCCATCTCTTGGGCTGATTTCAACAAGAATTTTAGAGCTTCTCTTCCCATCTTATAAGAGTTTTCCAGCACGTTTTAGAAGAGTTTTTGTGCTTTAAAGTTTTATCTTTATTTTTTTCAAGGGTTGGAAAAATCAAAGAAAAATAGAGTCTTTTGGAAAATTGTTTTGATCTTCATTTCTATTTCATTGTAGTATTTTTCCCAAGTGTTTTTCTTTGTGATTTGTTTTCCAAACACCTTGTTTTCTCACACTTAAGCTATCATATCTATCCTATTTATAGGATCTTCTTTTTGTGAGAAAAATTAGTTTGTGGTCTTTGTGATCACCAAGGTTGTTTGTGGTCTTTGAGATCACCAAGATTGTAACTTTCTCTTTGCTTTGGTTTGTGCCTATCCCTCTAAGTGTAGAGGAGGCTGAGCTTTGGTTTTGTTGTTATTCCTCTTGTGTAATGGTGATTGTGGTAGAGTTTTGGCTTAGTGTCTTATCCCTCTTGTGTGAGGAGATTGTTGTTTGGCTTAGTGCCTTATCCCTTTTGTGTGAGGTGATCGTTGTTATGCCTAGCCTCTTATGTAGAGGTTGTTTTATTGGAGAGAGGAGTTGTGTACTCCTAATTTGTATTTACCAAATTCTCAGTGGAGGTTCCCTGTGTGGGAGGTCTTGTGTGGACATAAAGTGAAAATCCTTCTGTGTGAAGGCGGGGACGTAGAGTAGTGGCTCGAACCTCGAAACATATTTTTGTGTTTGCGATTGATTCACTATTTCTAAACTCTCTCACTTATATCCTGCATTGCATCATATTGCTCATATCATATATATGATTCATATTATTTGTGTGTCTCACTAGTGTTGAACCAAGAGAGCTTCATATAGCACCTCAACTCTTACTTAGTAGAATTTAGAGGAGATAGTACAGAGCCCATCACCAGGAATTCGGCTACACTCTTTGGTTACACTTAGTGTGTTGTAATTAATTTTTAATCCCGCATCATTTGTCATTAGATTAGCCATACACCTATTAACCCCCTCTAGGTGTATTTTCAATTGGTATCAGAGCCTACACTCCTGATATTAGGTGTAACCACCTAGGAGTGAGATCTTGGTTAGCTAATCTAGATTTACACTTGCACACATGTAGTTTATACACTCATGGATTATCTTGTCCCTCCTATGTTTGATGTTTCTAATATCGATATATGGAAGCTTAGAATGAGTGCCTATTTAAAAACCCTAGGAATGCATGTTTACCTTACTACTACCAAGAAATCTTATCTTGGTAATAACAAGCATATAGAAGCCAATGCACAAGCCCTAGAGACACTTAGGCACACTCTTAGTAAAGATTATCTTTCTATGATTTCTCATTGTGATTCTGCTTTTGCAGTGTAGAACACTTTGACCTCTCTCGCGCTACAAATGATAAAACATATGGAGAAGGAATCTAGTGGAGATGAGTCCGACGATGCTTGCTACATGGTCCAAGGAATGACTCCCTTGAGGTACATTCGGAGACTGAACTAGATGATTGTGCTAGCTCTTCTAATGATAATCGTGATAATATAGATGCTTATGCATTAAATGAAGAGCTTTTCATATTTTGTGAAAACTTGCTAAAAAAATTTGAACTTTTGAAAAAGAAAAGTTTTGCATTAAAAGAAGAAAATAAAAATTTGTCTTCTAAACTTGATATTGTTTTTCAAGAGAGGGATGTGATTTCAATTGAAAGGGACTCATTGAAATTCCAACTAAATCTTGCCCTAAATGAAAACAAAATTTTAAAAAGTAAAAATAATTGTGATGATGTTTTGAAGAAAAATGAGGTTATGTCTTCAAAACTTGATTTTGTTATAAAAGAGAATGAAACTTTGAAAAATAAAATTGCTTTAATTTCAAAGAATTTAGATTTAGTTTCAAATGAAAATAAATTTTTAAAAAATGATTTGCCTTCTCATGTTTGTCACATTTCTAATTCTCCATCTACTAGTGATAAACATGTTGCATGCTCTACTTTATTTTCAAGTATTAAAAATAATATATATATGTTGAAGAAAAGTGTTGATTATTTGGGCTCCACTTTGAGCCAATGTGTCATGAACCACACACATTTGGAATCCATGTTGCGAAACATGCTCCTCATAGCATGCACACAAACCACGGCATACACATGCTCATCATGCCCACACACATGATTCCATGTATGCTCATGTGTACACTTGTACATATTGTGGACGTAAGGACCACCTTACATAGTTTTGTTATGATAGAATACACGATTCAAATTTTGCAAATAAATTTATTTGGGTTAGGAAAGGTGCTAACCCTCATGGACCCAATAAGATATGGTTACCAAAAATCACTCATATTTTATTTTATGTAGGTGTGGGCTCTTGCTTGAGTGAGAGTAATGGTGCCTTGATGATGGATGTGTTCCGAGCTAAATGGTGATACTTTTGGATGCATCACTTTCAAGGAAAGTTTGGTGGGAGGACTACCATGGTTTGAAGACCTAAAGATTAGGCCTAATAGTTTTGGTAACTATCTCTAACTCCCATTTAGTTTACATGCTTTCATATTGTTGATTTTTAGTATGTTTTGATTTTTCATGTTCATTATATTAGATGCAATGTAAATTAGACATGTGATATACATAGATAGTCTTTTGAGATATACCCATGTTCATATGGATTTACATTTTTGTGTTCTCACTATAGTTTAGCTGTTGTGTATATCCTAGTCTAAAACATGTGCATTTAATATAATGATCATATTGGTTTATGTTTTCTTCTATGCTTCATGTTTTGATTACTTATTTAGATGAAGTTTTCATTAAAACTTGTGTCAATACTTGTACAACTAGTGAGCCACATTTGATTATTGTATGTTTGTGCTTTATTGCTCATTTGTACCCATTAGATGTACTTGTATAGTCTAGTTTTGATGATTCTTGCATTTTTAACTTGTATTCCCTATTTATGCATATGTTTTCATAATAATGTATTTAACTTCATGTATATATCAATTTTGTCAAAACTTTAGATATACATGTCTATCCTAGAGTCTCTTACCTTTCATGCAAAATTTTTATGGACTCATTTGTGTTTGGGATATGTATGTATACTTTTAGTTTAGACAAAACATATATATGCCTTGAAGTTTGCATTATTTTGATGAAAATTAAATTTTTATCTTTTTCATGTTTATAAAGGAATTTCATATGAGCTTCAATGCCTTATTTTCATGATTATGCTTTTCACATGATTATTGTACACTCACATTTTTTATGTTTACTCTTGACTTTATTTTATGAGTACATTTTTGAGCTTTATAAATCTTGAGTGACATTTTTTGTGTACTTAGCATACTTCATGAGATATATGATTTGATTTCACGTTTTTAAAGAATTTATAACTAGTTATTTCAAAAATTATCTTAAACTAGTTTATATTCTTCTATTGGTAGAGTTTTCAAACATAATTAAGCTATTTTTAAACTCATATTTTTGAAAACCCCTACCATCTAAGGGCGGTTGAATGGGCGACCATGCCTTGTATGCTCTAAATTGAAAATCTTTTTAACATGTACATGAATAGGGTGGTTAGGTATGAGTTATACACTTGATCTTCAAGGAATTTTTAATATTTTTGTATACTCATATGTGTTTTCTTATATATGTATGCTTCAAATTTCAATTAGTATCAATTTCAATTGGTATATTCATTTTCATACATATATATATATATATATATATATATATATTGATTTTATTGTGCTTACAACATCTTTACATATTAAAGCACAAATTATTTCTTACTAAGCTTGATTTAGTCCATAAGGACAATTATTTTTCAATCAGTATCTTATGCAAGCTTATGCTTTGTTTTTATTAGCATTTCATAAAGGGGGAAAATTCGTGTTTTATCTTTCAATCGGTTTTATTTTCAATTGGTATCTTACTCCCACTCTTTATGATGAAAAATACTTTATTTTGGTATATGCTAATATTTTCAATATTGGTATCAATAATCTTAAATTGGTATTATTCTCAGTTTGATATCCTTATTGCAAAATGAGTTGTGCTTAACTAAAATTTTATTTTTACTTTCAATTGGTATCAAAATTTACAAGATATTTTCAATTGACACAATTTGATTTCAATTGGTATCAAACTTACAATATTTCATTTTCAATTGGTATAAAAAACTTTCTATTAGTATCTTAAAAGAAATTTTTGTTTACAAGTGGTACCAACATTTGTTTTTGTCAACTACAACTTTCAATTGGTATCTACTTGGTATCAAAATTTGTTTTGTTGAATTAAGAAAATTCATAAATTTATTTTATAAGTGATTTCAACATGTTTTGATATGTATTTCTTATATGCAAGGGGAGCTTAACATCTCCTCCATATATAAATTCATGTTGAGTGCATCTCACATTGAGGAGCTTGACCTCTCTTGTTTATGTGATACACGTGTGTAGGGGGAGCTTTACATCTCCACTTATACATTGTATATTATGCTTTATGTGGTTAGAGTCTAGTCATCTCTTTTCATATAAATGCATGTATACAGGGCAAGTTAACTTTACGTCTCTCCTCTTCATGAATGTATATCGCATATATATCTTTATTTCTTGTTTTTCCTTCGCCCCTTTGTTGATGAATTGACAAAAAGGGGGAGAAGAATTTGGTGAGTTTATATATGCATGTTTATTTTATTTCCTCGTTTATGCAAAAAAGGGGAAAAGAATTTGTTATTTATGCATCTATATTTGTATTTGGTTTATGCATTTCATTGAAATCTTTATGTTTATTTCTATGCATGAGTTAAGGGGGAGCTTCTATGAAGCTTAACTTTAATCCATGTATATATAACTCTATGAGTTTTGTCATCTTAGAAATGGGGGAGATTGTTGGCCCAAAGGCCCATCACTCTAGTTTTGATGATGATTAACTCATGTAGTTATAGCTTACTAATGATCTTGTGTTTAATTAGTCTCAGACATTTGATCAAGATCTTAGTAGGTGTTTAGTTTCAACAAAGGAGTTTTACTCATGTAGATTCAAGAGCTCGCGCGTCAAGATCGCATCTAGCACTCGGTTGGAGTCAAGCTCGTTGATCGTGTTTGGATTGAGTCAACTTGGAGAAGGAGTTCTACAAGAAGACCTCTGTTTGTTTAGTATAAGATTGTATTTAGATCTTTGTAATGATAGTGTTGATATGCTCAAGTTCACACACACAAGTTTCAATATGTTTGGTTTTTGGTTTAACCGGTTTTGGATTTCTTATCAAAAATATAGATATATATCTTATATGTATATTGGATTTTATCCAGATACAATATGCTTCAAAGTTGTTTCAATATCATGTTTTTATATTTATACAAGTTTTTGAGAAAACGATTTTTCTTTTCAAAATCCAAATTTTGAAAAATACGAATTTTGTGTTTAAGCCTAATTTCTATATCACAAAAATGGTTCAAATGTTGTTATATGTGTTGATTTTTGCTCACACATATTTGTTATTCAAAGAAATTATAAGAACTTATTTTTGTGAAATTTATGTAATTTTATGGGATTTAATTGGTATTAAATAACCTAAGTTTGAAGTCCCAGAATTTCAGCCAGACTCAGCTGGCGGTCAACCGGACGGTTGACTAGACCAGGAGTCGGTCGACCGGACCGGTCGACCGATGTGCATGCAAACGTGCACATGGCCAGCCTAAAAGGCCGGTCGACCGACCGACTAAAAGCACCCAACTCTCGGGTGCTGGCCGATCGACCGGGCGGTCGACCGAAGGCTTGGCCTGGTCAACCGGGCGGTCAACGAGGCTCAACGGTCAGAAAAATGACCGTTGGCCGGTCGACCGGGCGATCGACCGGAAGGGCATTTCTGCCCTTTCCTACTGCCAACGGGCAGATTTTTGAGAGGGTTATAAATACCCATCTCTTGGCTGATTTCAACAAGAATTTTTAGAGCTTCTCTTCCCATCTTATAGGAGTTTTCCAGCAAGTTTTAGAAGAGTTTTTGTGCTTTAAAATTTTATCTTTAATTGTTTTCAAGGGTTGGAAAAATCAAAGAAAAATAGAGTCTTTGGAAAAATTATTTTGATCTTCATTTCTATTTCATTCTAGTATTTTTCCCAAGTGTTTTTCTTTGTGATTTATTTTTCAAACACCTTATTTTCTCACACTTAAGCTATCATATCTAACCTATCTATAGGATCTTGTTTTTTTGAGGAAAATTGGTTTGTGGTCTTTGTGATCACCAAGATTGTAACTTTCTGTTTGCTTTGGTTTGTGCCTATCCCTCTAAGTATAGAGGAGGTTGAGTTTTGGGTTTGTTGTTATCCTTCTTGTGTAGAGGTGATTGTGGTGGAGTTTTGGCTTAGTGCCTTATCCCTCTTGTGTGAGGTGATTGTTGTTTGGCTTAGATTCTTATCCCTCTTGTGTGAGGTGATCATTGTTGTGCCTAGCATCTTGTGTAGAGGTTGTTTTATTGGAGAGAGGAGTTGTGTACTCCTAGTTTGTATTTGCCAAATCCTCAGTGGAGGTTCCCTGTGTGGGAAGTCCTGTGTGGACATATAGTGGAAATCCTTCTGTGTGAAGGCGGGGACATAGAGCAGTGGCTCGAACCTCGAAACATATCTAGGTGTTTGCAATTGATCCACTATCTCTCTTATATCTTGCATTGTATCTTATTGTTCATATTATATATATGCTTGGTATTGTTTGTGTACCTCACTAGTGTTGAACCAAGAGAGCTTCATATAGCACCTCAACTCTTATTTAGAGGAATTTAGAGGAGATAGTCCAGAGCCCGTCACCGAGAATTCGGCTACACTCTTGGTTACATTTAGTGTGTTGCAATTAGTTTTTAATTCTGCATAATTTGTCATTAGATTAGCCATACACCTATCACCCCCCTCTAGATGTATTTTCACAAGGTATAGACCATAATGACTCAGTGATGATTTTTTAAGATTGGTCATATAAAGGGAATGGATTTCATTATAGGATCAAGCATGATCCTATTCATTTGGGGATAATAAATATGTAATAGGAAAGAGGTCATCCAAAGTGAGTTTCTAGATAATCTATAATATTTAGATTGGGTAGCAATGCTTGGCCCAATCCGACCACCACTGGAACCACCACCTTAAGGTAATATTTTTTCCCCTTTCTTCTTCTTCATGTATATATGCATTCATTCATACAATGAGGACAATGCATGAGATAGGTGTGGGGGATGGTTCTAATATAAAATAGGTTTTTTCTTTTAATTTATAATTATATATAATATCTTCTTGCTTTTAAAAACTTTTTGAAAGAGAAACAATATTTTAACTTTTTTTATAAGAAATTAAGTTAATTTTAAGGAATAGAGGAATCATAATTATGATTTCTTATACTAGGTCAAAATAAGATTATTTGTTTGATTTCTAGGGTTAGAATGAAAAAATAATTTAGTCTTAATTTATATCTTGATGAAATATGCATACTTTATACACTTTCACACTTAGGGTTCAAAAACAAAGATTCTTATGCCTTATGAAAAAAAATTATATATGTATATATATATATATATATATATATATATATATAATATATATATATATATATATATATATATATAATCCTCTCATTAAGCTGAGTATTTGTGCCTCATAAAGATAAGTATTCACGCGTAAAAGTGGTCCATATAATTAATAAAATTCTTAGTTTTGCGGTCTTATTTGCTCGAGTCCTTAAGTTTTTGGGGTATTTTCTCACCCAGTACCCTAAGACCATCTGATTTGGGAGTCACCGATCTAAGGCTTGTTACATAGGCAGATTAGAAAGCCTAAGAGAACTAAGAGATAATACCACCAAAAATTTATAAAAATAAGGCATAAGAGTTAGAGTTGAAGAACCCCGAGTCAAAATTTCACGGTCACGAAGGTGCATATGACTTAAGGTAAAATAATAGACTAGATGAGCAATACAGTTTGATTTCTTATCTTGATTGATAACAAGTTTTTAAATAGAGACTAAGTTTAGGAATGAAAAGTTCAATTTTTCTTTAACTTATAGATTACTTGAAGTTTTACAATAATACTTCAAATATTTTCTCTTTTTCAAAATTCTTTTTCGAAAATACTAACACTTTGTTTCTGTTTTTTATGGATATTGAAGATGTAATCCACTGAAGACCTTCACAAGACAAAACTCATCCTCTAGGGATAACCTAGAGGTTTAACGGCTTGTTACATATGCTAAGTGCAATCATGATTGCTACGAAAGTGTGTTAGATTAGGTTAGCTCTTTCTTTATTTTGCTCGAGGACGAGCAAAAGATAGATGTGGAGGTGTGATTGTACACGTTTATTGCATATCTATTATTACATTCCTACATCTATCTTATAATAAATCTTGCTAATTCTTTGTCTTAATATCTTATTTTGCAGGTTTGTCTTAATGAAGGGAGAGAAGATAAGACCAAATAAAAGCTAGTAAAATTCTGTTTTAATTGATCTATTTGGTTAACTGAAGATAAAGCCAAATAAATACAATTAAAGTCGAATTTAAAAGAATCAATTTGGTTAGTTTGAAGAATCAAAGAGATATTATCAGAAAATCTTTTCAGTTGGGCAAGCGATTTTATTTTTATCTTCAACCTTATCTCCAACCTTATTAGAAGATCTTTTCTGTTGGGCCAATGATTTGGTCTCATCTTCAAGCACGCTCTTTCTTATCCATTTCAACCTATAAATACCACCACTTCAGAAGACAAAAGGACATGACTGAGTAGAAAAAGAATTTAGGCTAGGTTTTTACTTTAGTTTAGTTTAGGGTTTTATTTTCTCTTTATCTAATTTTCAGATTTATTTATGTAAGTTAGAGGAGAGAAGAGGTTCATGAGAGAATGAGAGTGAAGCTTGTACTGAGAGTGACACCGCTGTAAGTAATCTTCTTTTCTTTCATTTTTACTTTATTGATCTAAAGTTTCATTTTTTGTTTTTAATTTCTATTTTTCTTCTACTTTCCTCTGAGGTTCTTGTAATCCAAATGAATCTTATAGCCTCAAAATTGCCTTACCCTTGCAAGTATCATTGATGGCTTAGGCTTATGGTGATGGATAGCCATTACTAAATTAGTTTAAGCTTGCACCTTTATTTTGTAGTTTATAGTGGGAATGGGGAAGATCTTATACACCATGCTTTGATCGCCTTCAAGCCGAGATAAATTTTTACAACGGATCCAAGGTAAGCAAGCTTCAATGAGGTAAGTAAGTATTTATTTTAGTTCTTTCTTTCTTTGCTTATTATGTTAGGAACACATCTCCAAAACACTTCTCCTTCTTTATTCTTCCTTCTTTTTAGCTTAGTTTAGTTAAAGTTTTCTTTTTCTTTTCAAAACACCAACAATCACCATCTTCTCCACTCTTCTATTTTCTCCAAATTAACATAGCTTTCTTTCTCCTTTTTTAAAGAACATAGAAGAACTTTTAACCAGATATGTAAACTTTAAAAGAAACTTACCTAATGCTTTCATCGCAAGTCGCTCCTTATGGATCACGACCCGCATAGCCACTTGCTATAGTGGTAGCATTGAGAACTTGCACCATTTCTAAACCTTTGTATTTTTATGCAAGTCTAAACTCAATCACGGATCTTGCTAACATCCCCAACGGATTAAACTCTGCTTGTCATTCTCTCCAATAGAATGACGTGTCCACTCAAATGACTGTTACATTAACAGTACACGAACCTCTATCAAGTTAATATCACTCCTCTGATAAGTCACTTTTATAACTCCCCAAGCGGAGAATTTGTCATGATCACTTCGGACAAAATCTCCTTCTAATTCCCCAGCAAGGAATTTGGTTGTCATACCCAAAAATTTCTATTCGTCAAGTTAATGATTTTCTCTGATAATTTCTTCAAAATTCCACTGCGAGTTAATGATGTCCCATTAACGGTTAACTCTAAAAGGTCCTACAAATTTTCAAGAAGAAGGCTAAATTCTCTACAATCCTTTATGGGATTCCCATTAACTCCCTAGTGAGTTTTTGATAGGTTCCCCTCAGAGTCTATTACTACCCTTTTCAGTCCCCAGTGGACTTTTGGTTGTCATGTGGGTCTTTTGGTTGTCATGTTAACATTATACCTCTGACAAATTTCTAATCTTCATTGGAGCATTTGTCATGTTAAGCAATTACCTCTGACAAAACTTCAAAAGCTCTTCCAGGTTTTTGTTCTTTGACAAATTTTAGGAGCACTTCTCCTATTCCCTGACGAAATTCTCTAGTAATATTCTTACATTGCAGAGAACTATAAATTCCACAAAAATCCCATACCAATTCCCTTTCATTAAATTGTAGGACCACACAAAGCTGTATTTTTTCCTAATGAGGTGAATTACAGAACAAACCCGTCACATTAACACTATACTTCTGATGATAAAATCTTGGTATATCCCCAGCAGATTAAGACTCCACTTGTTATTCTCTCTAAGAGAATGACATATCTACTCAAATTGTGCAAGCTGCACAGCCAAATGGTTGTCATGCTAACATTATATCTCTGATAATTTCTTTCAAAAATTCTCCAAGGAAGAACTAAATTCCCCACGAAATCAATGTTGGAACTTGCTTTTGATGAAGACATTTGTGAAGCCTATTCATTTGGAGCTCTATCACAAGCCAATTCAAGAGTTCTTCATGATCAAGACTTCCCAAGAAGAGTTGCTAATGATATGTTTTGTAATGATTAAATAGCATGTCAAAAGCCTTGATGCACACACACATATCTTAGCCTGTTAGTCGACTGATAGCTCTCTATAGTCGACTTATACTAGGTATAGTCGACTTGACCAACTCCCTAGTCGACTAGCCTTGTGTCCAAACTGATCCTATCTCTCTGTTTGTCCTGTTAGTCGACTTAACAGAATACCTAGTCGACTAATAGACTTTTGTAGTCGACTTGACCCTTTCCCCTAGTCGACTAATCCCTGGCCTAGTCGACTGATAAGTTAGTTGTGGTCGATTTGGTTTAGTTTTCAGAAACTTGTCACTTGAACTTATCTTGACCTAGTTGACTTATACCCAAGATTAGTCGACTAACCCAGTGAAATTTGCCTAGACTAGTCGACTAACCCATATGTCAAGTCGACTATAGGCAGTTTCTGACTGTTAGACAGTTTCTGTTTTCTGGTATTTTTTGCAACGTTTACCAATGTTTGAACATTCAAATTGGACCTAATAACTACCCTAACTAACCCTCGAGTGCAGCTATAAATAGGGTTGTTAAATCTTAGGCCAAAATACCAATTCAAATCTTCAGTTTTCTGACCAAAAATCCTGAAAATATTCTGGTTGCCTGAAAACTGTTCCCACTTCAAGTTCTTCACCAATTCCTACTCTTTTGTGAAAATCTCTGAAAGTTTCTCCTATACTAGCCCTTGTCCACGATCACATACTGTAACAAGGCTTATAGGAAAGATTGTAATTACTTAAAGAAATCATTGTACAAGATCGTCTTCTTGGTGTAGAAGAGAAGTTGTACAAGGTGGTGTTTGTTCTCTTGGTTGTAAGAGAAGTTGTACACATTTGGCAAAGGAGATTTGTCAAGTGGTGTGCAAGGTGTTGATTTTGGGTGTACAAAGTCAAGGATAAAGGAAAATCTCAAGCGGGAGCCTTAGGGACTGGATGTAGGTCACGAGGACCGAACCAGGATAAATCACACGTGTTTGCGATTGTTAACTTTTCTGTGATTTGTTTTTCTTTATTTGCAAGTATATTTATTTCCTTTATACTAATATTCTTGTGAGTGTTGACTTCGTATTTTAGATCCATAATTGGCATCATATCGGGACTAACATTTGGTATCAGAGCAGGTTCAACATTTGGTATCAGAGCCCTGCATACCCAGTCAACAATCATACAAGGATGGCAACGGAGTTCCCTTCGTCACAATTCAAAGAAGGACATTCTACACAACGTCCACCGCTATTTGACGGATCCAACTACAACTATTGGAAGTGTAGAATGAAGATCTACTTGCAATCGCTCAACTACGAACTTTGGAACATCGTAGAAGCACCGTACACCAAGCCGACTACCCACTACAACGCTAGGAGTGATGATCAAAAGAGGAATGCGAACCTTAACGCCAAAGCGATGAATGCTTTATTCTGTACCTTAACCAAAGAAGAGTTCAACCGCGTGTCAACAGCCACTTCTGCAAATCAAATATGGAACACTCTTCAGGTAACACACGAAGGCACAAATAAAGTTAAAGAATCTAAGATTTCTATTCTTGTCCACAGGTTTGAACTATTCAAAATGGAGGAGAATGAAACCATCTCAGAAATGGTTACAAGATTCACCGACATTACCAATTTCTTAGCATCCCTTGGAAAGGAATACACACAAGTTGAAAAAGTTCGCAAGATCCTTCGTGCACTCACATCAGATTGGGAGAAGAAGACAACCGCAATTGAAGAAGCGAATGATCTTTCAACAATGTCATTAGAAAATCAAATTGGTAATCTAATGGCATATGAAGTGCAACTCGAAGAAAGAAAGAAGGATGAACAATAACCTCGCTCAAAGAAGAAAGAACTTGCCTTCCATGCATCCTCAGACACGGACAATTCAGATGACGATGAAGAGGAGATGGCAATGCTTTCAAGAAAATTCAGAAGATTCTTAAAGCAAGGTAAATTCAAATGTTTTAATTGCAATAAAACAAGTCATATGAAGACTGATTGCCCTTTGCTCAAAAATAAAGGTAAATTCAAGAGCAAAAAGTTTAGAAAGAAGAAAGACTACGAAGCATCATGGGAAAACAGTGATTCCTCTTCCTCTGACAAAGAAGAAACCACTGAACATGCCAACATTTGTTACATGGCGCTAGAAGAAGATGAGGTACAATATACTGAACTTTTAGATGCATTCCATGAATTATTCAATGATCTAAAGAATGAAAAAATGAAAAATAAAGTTTTATCAAAGGAAAATGAAAAACTTCTCAAAAAAATTCATGTTATGTTTCTTCTTTAAATTCTCAAAAAGATGATTTTGAAATAGTAATATCATCATTGAAAAAGGATAATGAGAATTTTATAAAAGAAAATATTTTGCTTAAAAAGGAAACATTGTCTTTAAATGAACGGATTTCAGTTTTAGATAAAGACGTATCAGTTTTCAAAATGAAATATGAAGAGATTTTGAAAAATGTGACTAAATTTAATCAAGGAAAAGAAAAGTTGAATGATTTGCTATCATATCAAATGATGTCACATAATCATTATGGTATTGGATTTTTTGAAAAATCTTCATATGTTAGTAATGCATATAATTCTTTTGTGAAAAGAAAGTCTGATACTGTTTCAAAAAAAATTAAGAATAAATTTATATGGATTCCTAAAAACTTAAGCATTTTTGACAAAAATACTTATATTGCATCATACATTCATGATATATGTAATTCATGCAACTATGTGTATACTAACAGGTGGAAACCAAATTCAAATTGGATTTGGTCTTCTAAATGTTAATGCTTTACTCTTATGAATGATACCATCTAACTTTTATCTTTCAGGTACCATATAAGAAGTTGATGAGAACAATACTTCATATATATATACATTTTATGATATATTTGTTGCAGGTGGAGAACAAAGTGTTTCTATATCAGTTATAACCCATTTTCTGCAGGGGGAGAAAATATAACTTATTTTCTGCAGGGGGAGCATTTGTGCACACAAAGTGTCATCATCAAAAAGGGGGAGAATGTTGGAACTTGCTTTTGATGAAGACATTTGTGAAGCCTATTCATTTGGAGCTCTATCACAAGCCAATTCAAGGTTCTTCATGATCAAGACTTCCCAAGGAGAGTTGCTAATGATATGTTTTGTAATGATTAAATAGCATGTCAAAAGCCTTGATGCACACACACATATCTTAGCCTGTTAGTCGACTGATAGCTCTCTATAGTCGACTTATACTAGGTATAGTCGACTTGACAACCTCCCTAGTCGACTAGCCTTGTGTCCAAACTGATCCCAACTCTCTGTTTGTCCTGTTAGTTGACTTAACAGAATCCCTAGTCGACTAATAGATTTTGTAGTCGACTTGACCCTTTCCCCTAGTCGACTAATCCCTGACCTAGTCGACTGATAAGTTAGTTGTGATCGACTTGGTTCAGTTTCCAGAAACTTGTCACTTGAACTTATCTTGACCTAGTCGACTTATACCCAAAATTAGTCGACTAACCCAGTGAAATTTGCCTAGACTAGTCGACTAACCCACATGTCAAGTCGACTATAAGTAGTTTCTGACTGTTGGACAGTTTCTGTTTTCTGGTATTTTCTGCAACGTTTACCAATGTTTGAACATTCAAATTGGACCTAATAACTACCCTAACTAACCCTAGAGTGCAGCTATAAATAGGGTGTTAAATCTTAGGCCAAAATACCAATTCAAATCTTCAGTTTTCTGACCAAAAATCCTGAAAATATTCTGGTTGCCTGAAACTGTTCCCACTTCAAGTTCTTCACCAATTCCTACTCTTTTGTGAAGATCTCTGAAAGTTTCTCCTATACTAGCCCTTGTCCACGATCACATACTGTACCAAGGCTTATAGGAAATGTTGTAATTACTCAAAGAAATCATTGTACAAGAGCGTCTTCTTGGTGTACAAGAGAAGTTGTACAAGGTGGTGTTTGTTCTCTTAGTTGTAAGAGAAGTTGTACACATTTGGCAAAGGAGATTTGTCAAGTGGTGTGCAAGGTGTTGATTTTGGGTGTACAAAGTCAACGATAAAGAAAAATCTCAAGCGGGAGGCTTGGGGACTAGATGTTGGTCACGAGGAACGAACCAGGATAAATCACACGTGTTTGCGATTGTTAACTTTTCTGTGATTTGTTTTTCTTTATTTGCAAGTATATTTATTTCCTTTATACTAATATTCTTGTGAGTGTTGACTTCGTATTTTAGATCCATAATTGGCATCATATCGGGACCAATATTTGGTATCAGAGCAGGTTCAACAATCAAATCATATTCCCCAGGGGAATAACTATTTACTGTCACGTATAGTTCGCCACCTCTGAATGGTAAGACTCTATGCTTGATGGCTTCTCAATCGGTCACGTCCAAATTACCTCTGAACCGACAGATTGAAGTTCACCTAGAGTGGGTGAATAGGTGATAAGCTAATCTAATGATGAAATAATGCAGAATTAAAACTATTTATACAAACTAAAAACTATTAAGCTAAACACATAAGGTACAACCAAAGAGTGTAGCCAAATTCCCGGTGAAGGGCTCTGGACTATCTCCTCAAGATTCCTCTAAATAAGAGTTGAGGTGCCGCTATGGCTCTCTTGGTTGAATGCAAGTGCGAGCAAATAATCCCAAGCATATAACAATAAGGCATAAGTCATATCAAGCATATAAAGATAAAAAAATTGTAAGCATGCAAGATATAAACACAAGTGAGAGCTAGAGAGAGCAATCGCAAACACGAGAGATATGTTTCTGTAAAGTCACCTAGAGGGGGGGTGAATAGGTGACAATGCTAATCTGTGAACTAAATGCGGAATTTAAAAACTTAATGCAAATTACACTCAAGTGTGATCAACAAGTGATGCACACACAACCAAGCCAAGCAAATATAATAGAAATTCAAGGCACAAAGTAAAAAGAGAGATAGAGAGAGCCAATAGATCAAACGCAAACACCAAGATATGTTCTCGAGGTTCGAGCACCCAGCTCTATATCCCCGCCTTCACCCAGAAGGATTTCTAATCCACTAGCTAGAGTACCCAACTCCACAGGAGTACCCAGTTACACAATCACAACCTCCTCCTTGAGGCAAGCTCCAATCCAACAAACAATCACCTCACAACTTGAGGGATTAGCACAAAGCAAACACAAGGATCACCTCACAACTTGAGGGATACAACCCAAGGCACAAAGCCAAACAAAGTTGGGTTTTTAACTTGGTGGTTCAACAAGCAACCACAAACAATTTCTTCTCCCACACAAATATCCTATAGAATAGATAGTAGATTTTAGCTCAAGTGTGGAGAAAACCAAGGGATTTGAAACCAGCAACTCAAAGAAAATCTTTGGAAAATAAATGAAACCAAGATAGAGAAGTTCAATTCAAAAGCTTTTCCCGAAACCTTTTCTTTGATTTTTCAAACCCTAATGAAAACACAAAAAGAATGTTCAATTTGAATCCAAAAACCTATTTTGATTGCAGCAAAAACACCAGAGAGTATGGAAAAATTCGCACAAAAAATCTTAGAGAAAAACTCTTGCAAATGGGGTATTTATGGGCAAAACTGGAAACTAGCCGTTGGCTGTAATTTTTGCCAGAATTACCCTGACGGTCGACCGCCCGGTCGACCGCCCAACGGTCAATTTTTGACCCGTTGGCGCTAGCGGTCGACCGCCCGGTCGACCCAACCAAACAGAGAGCAAACTGCTCTCAGTCGGTCGACCGGCACGGTCGACCGGCTAAAGGTGTAGCCAGCGTGCACGTTTCTGTGTCGTCGGTCGACCCATACGGTCGACCGGCTACATGGTGCGGTCGACCGTACCGGTCGACCGACCAGCCTGGCAGACACCAAAACAGGTCAGAAATCTGGGGAAATAAATATCCAATAAATTCTTATAAACTACTAAAAATCCCTAAAAATAGTTTTGTCAAATTGCATTGATATATAAACATGTGATAAAAGTTTTGACTCAAATATCAAGCAATTAAAACTATTTTTATGTCTTTTCATTTTTACCAAAAATCAAACCTTGTATTTTCTAAAACTGGGATTCTTGAATAGAAAGTACATTTTGTCTAAAACTCATCCAAATACAAAAACATGATATTTAATCATTTTGAAACATGATGCATATGGATAGAAATCCAATATACATGAAACATATACATATCATAGTTTTTGTCCTTAATTCCAAAATTAAGTTTTGTTAAAACACAAAACCTAAAACACATGAAATAGGTATATCAAAGTAAGTTTGTCTAAGAGTTGAAGCATGCATGTATATAGAACAAATCTAATATACATTAAACCATGTAAACTTGTTTTGATATAATATCTATTCATGCAAACCAAGATCGGTTAAACCAAAAACCGAAAACCAAAACATGATACGTGTGTGTTGTGAGCTTGAGCTTATCATACTATTCTAATCTTTACAATTAGGATCTAAACTCAAAACTAAACTATGGTACCGATGTCTTCTTGTAGAGCGCAATCTCCAAGCCGACTCGATCCAAAACTCTTTGATCCACCGAGCAAGTGCTATATATGATCTTGACGCTTGGGCTCTTGAATCAACATGTGGGTAGCTTCCAAATCATCTTGTTGAAGCTAATCACCTACTAATAACTTGACTAATGATCTGAAACTAAAATCACAAGATTATTAGTACACATAACTACATGAGTTAATCATCATCAAAACTAGAGTGGAAGGCCTTTGGGCCAACAGTTTCGAGGTTCGAGCACCCTTGTTCTACGTCCCCGCCTTCAACACTGTGAAGGGTTTCCACTAAAAATGATCCAACCTGATCACTCGTTGCCGCAACACCTACAACGAGTTCACACTAGAACTCCTTGGACTCACTAGTCCCTCTCTTGTGAAAAACACCTAGAGGGGGGTGAATAGGTATTAATGCAAATCTAATGATCTTTTAAACAACTAAGTATAAATGATGCAAGCGCTCACTCAAAACAAGAAATTGAAGCCGAATTCCCCGTGAAGGACTCTAAAACTTCTCCTCTTTGATTCCTCTAGATTATGAGTTGAGGCGCGTAATTGCTTTCTTGTTGAGATGAGTAAAGACCGAAAAATGCAAGTCAATGAGATGATTGAAATGATGAAGAGCAAACAAAAAATATCATAAGTTAGGAATGTAAAGCAATGAAAAGCAATAAGAAAATCAATCGCAAACACAAGTAATTTATTTCGAGGTTCGAGCCACTGCTCTACGTCCCCGCCTTCACCACTACGAAGGATTTCCACTAAATTTACAAAAAAAAATTTCACACCGGAACCTTTACACCCAAGGGGATTACAAATGGTCTACACAAGACCGAAGTACCCAACTCCAACCAATCCAACCTCTACACAAGAGGGATCTCAACACAAGGAAAGACAAGTCACTTGGTGATCAAAAGACCACAAACTCTCTCTTACAACTTCTTATAGAGTGGAGATGATTTTGGCTCAAGAAATGAAGTGAGAAAAATTTCAGTTGTAAAGAAAAAATAGCTTGTAAACTAACTGAAAAATCTTGCAAATGAAAGAACTTTAAAAAACAAAGCAAGTAAACTTTCTTCTCTTTTGAAAAACTTGAAACAATAGGAATTTTTCTCTTGTTAAAAATAAGTAACCAATGACCCCTATTTATAGGGAGAGAATTCATATCATCCATAATGAATACTAGGTCATTAGGGTAAAGTTTAGCCACTAAAAATTCAAAAATAGGTATAGGAATTATTAAAAACCAATCAAATCCAAATAAAGAGCCGTTAGGCTTTTTTGACGGCTGTCGGTCGACCGGGCCGGTCGACCGGCAGGCCACATGGCAAAAGAGTCGTTGACTTTGGTCGACTGGTCCGATCGACCGCAGGCTAAACAAAAACAGAATTTTGAACTGCCGGTCGACCGGGCCGGTCGACCGACAAAACCCTAGACTAATGGTCTTGCAGTCGGTCGACCGGTCGGTTGACCGCAAGGTCTGTCGGTCGACTGGCCCGGTCGACCGGCAGACATGCACGGACATGTACGCCCAAGGCCATAAGGCCCGGTCGACCGGACGGTCGAACGATCTGGCCTGAAATAGATCCGGTCGACCGCCCGGTCGACCGTTAGGCCTGAAATAGGTTTCTAAATAAAGAATTTTGAACTTTGAATAATTTTAAAATATTTTAAAATGGTTTGAAGTTTAAGTAGCATGCTATAGAGGATGAAATACATGTTTTTAAACTAGATGTAAAAATATGAAATATTTAGAGACATGTATATCAATCAATCATGCATCAAAACCAACTAACCAAAAAACTTGTATTTTGAAAAGTGAAAATGTGTGTGTGTGTTTTCTTGAGCCAACTTATCATAACCTAATTCTTTAACATACTAATTCTTACAATGGATCTAGGTGACTACAAGATCTTCAATTTGGGCTTCTCCATATGCATTGTTGAATAGCTTGAATCCTTGATCCCAAATTGAGTCAACTTGAGTCAAAAACACCTTCCTTTAGGGAAGAAAACATCTTGAATCCTTAGAACCCTGAAACACACTTAAACACTAAAATATGACTAGTACAAATAATTATATATGTTTTGTAATCATCAAAACTCCAAAACTGGGTGATTGTAACCTTGGGCCAACAATCTCCCCCTTTTTGATGATGACAAAACATATGAGTTATTTAACAAAAAATGGGAAAGGAGCTTGGAGGCTCCCCCTCAAATCATGCTATATATATGAATGGCTATATACATGAATGAATAGTATGAGAAAGAAAACATCAAGAAAAGTGATAACTCAAAACTTAAACTAAACTCAAAACTTAAATTAACTCAACTTTTTCTCCCCCTTTGTCATACATCAAAAAGGGTAAAAAAAATAAACATTGTTTTGAAAAAAAATTCATGAATCCATAACACAAACATTCAATTTACCACAAATGAAAGAAAATCTATTATAGTCTAGTGGTTTTGTAAAAAATATCGGCAAGTTGAAAATCGGTAGAAACACAATTAATTTCAATATCACCTTTCTCATAATGATCTCTAAGAAAGTGATATCGAATGTCAATGTGCTTAGTTTTACTATGTTGATTTGCATTTTTAGTCATATGAATAGTACTAGTATTATCACAAAATATTTTAATATGGTCATAATACAAATCATAGTCAAGGAGAGTATGTTTCTTCCAAAGGACTTGTGCACAACAAGCCCCCGCCGCAACATACTCCATCTCGGCGGTTGAGAGGGCTACCGAATTTGTTTCTTGGAAGACCATGAAACAAGACAATTACCGAGAAATTGACATGTTCCACTTGTACTCTTCCTATTCACTCTACAACGCGCATAGTCGGCATCCGAAAAACTCGTTATTGAAAATTGTCCGGTCTTCGGATACCACAAACCCATTTCAATTGTGCCCTTAAGGTATCTAATAATGCGTTTTACCGCAATCAAATGGGACTCTTTAGGACACTATTGAAATCGAGCACAAAGATATACAAAAAACATAATGTCCGGCCTACTAGCCGTTAAATACAATAAACTACCAATCATACTACGATAGAGTTTAATGTCTACATTTATACCTTGTTCATCCTTGTCAAGCTTTGTGGTGGTAGCCATGGGAGTTTTGCTTGTCTTAGCCCCTTCAAGCCTAAATTTCTTGAAAAGTTCCTTCGTGTACTTGGCTTGATTTATGAAATCCCATCCTTCCTTTGCTTGATTTGGAGACCAAGGAAGTAGTTAAGCTCGCCCATCATAGACATCTCAAATTCCTCCTTCATGCATGATTCAAAAGCTTTGCAAAGATTTTTATTAGTAGAACCAAATATGATATCATCAACATATATTTGAACTATAAGTATATCATTTTCAACATGTTTGGTAAGCAAAGTAGTATCTATTTTTCCTTTAGTAAAAACATTTGAAATAAGGAATGAAGAAAGTTTTTCATACCAAGCCCTAGGGGCTTGTTTTAAACTATAAAGAGCTTTGTCTAATTTGAAAACAAAATCCGGATGTGTAGGATCAACAAACCCCAGGGTTGTTCAACATACACCTCCTGTTCAATAAATTCATTTAAGAAAGCACTTTTTACATCCATTTGAAAAAGTTTAAAATCTTTATATGAAGCAAATGCAAGTGTCATCCATATGGCTTCAAGCGGTGCTACGGATGCAAAAGTTTCCTCAAAATCGATACCTTCGACTTGAGTGTAACCTTGGGCCACTAACCTAGCTTTATTCCTAACAACATTGCCCGACTCATCCAACTTGTTCCTAAAAATTCATTTAGTACAAATTGTTGGTCTATCATGGGGCCTAGGAACAAGATGCCAAACTTGGTTCCGCTCGAATTGATTGAGCTCCTCTTGCATGACAAGCAACCAATATGAGTCGCCCTCGGCTTTGAGGATGTTCTTTGGTTCAAAATGAGAAATAAATGCATAGTGCCCACAAAGATCATGAAGTTTAGAACGAGTAGTTACCACTTTTGATACTTCACCTATAATAAGATCCTTGGGATGATGTGGTGTGAATCTCCAATCCTTTGAAAGTGGTTGTGATGGTTCCACTTCAACTTCTTGAACTTCACTTTCCTCATCAACTTTAGGCATGTCTTCTAGTGTAGGTGAATCCTTCAAGGTAATCTTCTCCATGTCTTCATTTAGGGAATCTATTTCTACAACATTCTCAACAAACACATTAGATTCCTCAAACTTTACATGTATAGATTCTTCAATAGTCAAAGATGATTTATTGAAGACCCTATAAGCTTTACTAGTGTTAGAGTAACCAACAAAAATTGCTTCATATGATTTTGCATCAAATTTATCTAAATTATCTTTAGTATTCAAAACAAAACATTTACAACCAAATACTTTAAAGTATGAAACATTTGGTTTTCTTGAATAATAAATCTCAAAAGATGTTTTAGAAGTGTTTTTGCATAAGAAAACTCTATTTGATATGTAGCAAGATGTGTTTACGGCCTCGGCCCATAGGTATTAAGGGAGACCGTACTCATTTATCATTGTCCTAACCATCTCTTGTAATGTACGATTTTTCCTCTCAACGACTCCATTTTGTTGTGGAGTTCTAGGACAAGATTGTTCATGCTTAATTCCATGTTCTTCGTAAAAGTGATAAAGAGTTGGTTATTGAATTCACCATCTCTATCACTTCTTATTCTTAAAATAGAAGAATATTTTTCCGTTTCAACTCTTTTCTTAAAGATTGAAAATGTGAAAAGGCTTGATTTTTATGTTCTAAAAAGAAAACTCAAGTAAAACGAGAAAAATCATTAACTAAAACGAAAGCAAAACGATTCTCACTTAGACTTTTGGTTTTAGTAGGACCAAACAAATCCATATGGATCAACTCCAAAGGTCGTGATGTCATGATATCCTTGATTGATTTGAAAGAGGACTTGGTTTGTTTCCTAAGTTGGCACGCATCGCAAATGCGGTCCTTTTCAAATTTCAAGTAAGGAATACCTTTCACCATTTTCTTGTTGTTTAATCTAGATAGATGGTCAAAAGAAATGTGGCCTAATCTCCTATGCCACAACCAAGAGTCATCATCGAAGGCATTCAAACAAGTAGCATTGCATAGCATATTAGATATATCAATCATGTATACATTGTTTTCACGAAATCTGGAAAATATACATGCATTGGATTGTCTATCAATTATACTACATGCTAGGTCATCAAAAACAACATTAAAACCTTTATCACAAAGTTGACTAACACTCAAGAGATTATGCTTGAGGCCATCAACTAAAACAACATTTTCTATAAAGGAGATGTACCAAGTTTAACATTACCAATACCAATGATCTTTCCTTTGGCGTCATCTCCGAAGGTGACGGTGCCACCTTCATGGTATCTTGATAGGGTTGCAAAGTTGTTGATATCCCAAGTCATGTGTCTTGAGCAATCACTATCAAGATACCACCGCTCCCTACGTCGTTGGGCTTTAGAATGTACCTATATCATTTAACAAAATCGTTGACTTTGGTACCCAAACTTTCTTGGATCCTTGAATGTTAGTATTCCGAACCCAAACATATTTATGTGATGCATTTATCCTATCATAGCAAAATTTAACCAAATGACCCTTTCGGCCACAATATGTGCATGCATAAACTTTACCATGCATGAATGCATGATGAGTGTGTGGAGTGTGAACATTTTAGGGTGCTTTGCATGATGTATTGGTTGTGATTTATGAACATGAGAGTGTGTAGCATGAGTTTGTTTCTTTGAGATATGTTTCTTAGGAAACATAGCCTCTAGTCTAGTTTTATCAAATTCACACTTCTTTAGAACATCTCCTAATGAGTCAATTTTCTTCTTAAGTATGGAAATCTCATTTTTATCAACTAGTGAAAATTTACCTTTGTAAGAAATTTTATAGTTATCAAAATCTTTTTGTGTGAAAGCAAGTGTTGAAAATAAATCATCTTTTTCTTTGGTGAGAATGAAAACTTTGTGGTTAAGTGATTCATTTTCCTTTTTCATTTTTAAATATTTCTTTTGAGAAAATCATAGTTATGAGATAGTTCTTCAAAAGCTTCTCCTAATTCATCTATAGATAATTCACAATCTTCAATAGATGTATCGGGAGTTACTTTATTTGTGCTTTCATTAGCCATGAAACACATGTTGGCGGTGTCGACTTCCTCATCGGATTCACTCTCCGAATCCCAAGTAGCCTTTAAAGCTTTCTTTTTATATGGCTTCTTGAAAGTGGAGGGTTTGCCTTTGTTCTCCGGACATTCCACAACAATGTGTCCCTGTTTTTGACAATTGAAGCAAATGATTTTCTTCTCTTCTTTACCTTGTCATCTTCTTCTATTTTTAAATTTGGCCTTGTTGTATATTCTCCGAATATTCTTCACAAGAAGAGAAAGATCTTCATCATCCTCTTCATCATCATCTTCATCGGAGTAGGTGGAAGAGCTTTTGAAAGCTATTTCTTTCTTCTTTGGAGGAGCCATCTCTTCTCTTGCTTTTCTTTCCATCTCATGGGTCTTGAGATTCCCAATGAGACCGATGAGCTCCATTTCTTCCTTGTCATTGAGCTCCTTTAATGTTGTGGCTTTGACTTCCCAAGATGGAGGGAGTGCACGGATGATCTTCCTCACTTTTTGGTCATTGTCAATCCCATCACCTAAAGAAGAAAGACCGTTAGTAATTCTTGTAATTGAGTAACCATATCATCTATGGTTTTATTCTCTTGCATAGAAAAGTTTTCATATTGGGAACGAAGAAGGTCGATTTTGGCCCTCTTTACTTGTGAAGTTCCCTCATGAGTGACTAGTAGGTGAGTCCAAATCTCATAAGCGGATTTGTAATGAATGACTCTAGAAATATCATCATCATTAAGAGCTTGAAGCAAGGCATAGTGTGCCCTAGCATTTGCGTCAAACTCTTTCGTGGCAATGTCGGACCAAGTGTCCTCATCACCAAGGGGTGCGCTAAATGGTTTAGTCACCGCCTTTGCAACCCGGCTCCCTAAGGATTGCAAAAACACGGTCATCTTAACCTTCCATATGGGAAAGTTAAGCCCATCAAACTTGGGTGGGGTCTTAATTCCTTCGGCCAATTTTACTAAGTGTATGAGAAAGAAATAGAATAGAGTGATTAGCAATAAAGGATCTCTCTAAGGATGTTAAGCCAAGAACCTAGAGACCAAAGCTCTGATACCAATTGAAAAACACCTAGAGGGGGGTGAATAGGTGTTAATGCTAATCTAATGATCTTTTTAAACAACTAAGTATAAAAGATGCAAGCGGTCACTCAAAACAAGAAATTGAAGCCGAATTTTCCGTGAAGGCTCTAGAACTTCTCCTCTTTGATTCCTCTAAATTATGAGTTGAGACACGTAATTGCTTTCTTGTTGAGATGAGTAAATCCCGTTGGCTTTGGTCGACTGGTCCGGTCGACCGCAGGCTAAACAAAAATAGAATTTTGAACTGTCGGTCGACCGGGCCGGTCGACCGACAAAACCCGAGACTAAGGGTCTTGCAGTCGGTCGACCGGCCGGTCGACCGCAAGGTCTGTCGGTCGACTGGCCCGGTCGACCGGCAGACGTACACGGACGTGCACGTCCAAGGCCACAAGGCCCGGTCAAACAGACAGTCGATCGATCTGGCCTGAAATAGATCAGTCGACCGCCTGGTCGACCGTTAGGCCTGAAATAGGTTTCTAAATAAAGAATTTTGAACTTTGAATAATTTTTAAAATATTTTGAAATGATTTGAAGTTTAAGTAGCATGCTATAGAGGATGAAATACATGTTTTTAAACTAGATGTAAAAATATGAAATATTTAGAGACATGTATATCAATCAATCATGCACCAAAACCAACTAACCAAAAAACTTGTATTTTGAAAAGTGAAAATGTGTGTGTGTGTTTTCTTGAGCCAACTTATCATAACCTAACTCTTTAACATACTAATTCTTACAATGGTTCTAGGTGACTACAAGATCTTCAATTTTGGGCTTCTCCATATGCATTATTGAATAGCTTGAATCCTTGATCCCGAATTGAGTCAACTTGAGTCAAAAACACCTTCCTTTAGGGAAGAAAACATGTTGAATCCTTAGAACCTTGAAACACACTTAAACACTAAAATATGATTAGTACAAATAACTATATATGTTTTGTAATCATCAAAACTCCAAAACCGGGTGATTGTAACCTTGGGCCAACATCTTGTTCCCGCAAGAACAACACACGCAAGCACACTAGCTTGCCGAGGCCGCACCTCTACACCGAGCTCCGACAAGAACTCGAAACAACACGAACCCGCAAGTTCTCCTCCTCAAATACAAAGTATAACACTTTGGTAATCTCAATACTTTGATCACCTAAAACACTCTCACAACAACTCTCCTATAGGATTGATATAGCAATGGAAAGCTCAAGTATGTGTGAGAAAAATTAGATAGAATAGTGGAGGAAAAACTCAAAAAATCTCTTTTGAAAATCACTCTTGAAAACTCTCCTTTTAATATGGAAGTATTAGCTCTAAAACAAGTGGAGATAAACACTTAGAAGAGTAGGAAAAACTAGCTTGAAAAACCCACTTCAAATCTTGTTGAAAACAGTCCAAGGAACCCCAATTTATAGGCTCTCAAAATATGGCCGTTAAAGCCAACTCAGCAAGAAACCCTACTACCGGTCGACAGTTGGGAAAAGCGATCGACCGAAACTGGACATTAAACTAACGGTCGACTGCCTGGTCGACGGGGCCAGATCCAGAGAGCAGAACTCTCTAGCAGTCGACTGGGTCGGTCGACCGGCCCACCAGCCAAACGGGCTGTGCACGTCTGTGCACATCAGTCGACCGACCCCTGGTACGGTCGACCGTCCGGTCGACTGCCAGTGTAGTCTGGCTGAAAATTGGGGATTAAAAACTTGGTCTTTTTTAACTCTAATAAAATCCCATAAATTCTACAAAATAAGTTCATAAATATACTTTGATATACAAACATGTTTGATTAAAAATCAAAACATATTACAAACAATTTGAACCCTTTTTGTGATATAGAAATTTTGGTCTAAACAAAAATCTGTATTTTTCAAAAAACAATCTTTTATTTGAGAAATAATTTTTCCAAAACTTCTTCAAATACAAAAATAAGATATTTTAAACACTTTTGAAGCTTAGTGTGCATGGATATGATCCACTACACATATGAGATGAAATATCTATGTTTTTGATAATAAGCTCTAAAATGAGTTTTGATAAAAACACATGTATATTTTGAAGCTTAAAAATCAAAACAATATTTTCTAAAACACATATAAATTTTGTGTGTGTGTAAGAACTTGAGCAATCCACCAACTAATCTATCCTTTATATTTAATCTAAAAATAAAATCTTGACACTTACAAACTCTGACACAAGTCTTCTGAAAATCTTCTCTTGAAAATCTTCTTCTCCTTCTTGACTTGGTCTAAACTTTGATCCAATGAGCTAGACTCCTCTTGAGTATTTGATGCGCGAGCTCTTGAATCATCACGTGCTAGCTTCAAAACTTGACTTCAAATCTTTTGTTGAAGTTAAAGACCTACTAAGATCTAGATCAAATATCTGAGATTAATTAAATACAAGATCATTAGTGCTATAACTATATGAGTTAATCATCATCAAAACTAGAGCGATGGGCCTTTAGGCCAACAGTCTCCCCTTTTTGATGATTACAAAACTCATGGAGTTATATATGCATGGATTAAAGATAAGCTTCATAGAAGCTCCCCCTTAACTCATGCATAACAATAAGCATAAATATATTCAATGAAGTGCATAAAATTAAACAAACATATATGCATAAACAAGGAGATAAACATGCATAAACTCACCAAATTCTTCTCCCCTTTTTGCATAAACAAAACATATATGCATAAACAATAAAATAAACATGCTTATATAAACTCTCAAAATCCTTCTTCTCTTTTTTGTCAAATCATCAACAAAGGGGCAAAAACACATCAAACAATAAAGATATATATGCAATATACATTCATGAAGAAGAGAGACGTGAAGTTAGCTCCCCCTGCATACATGCATTACATGAAGAAGGGATGACAAGACCCTAACTTACATAAAGCATAATATACAATGCATAAGCAGAGATGTTAAGCTCCCCCTATACACGTGTATCACATAAAGAAGAGATGTCAAGCTCCTCAATATAAGATACACTCAACATGAGTCTATATATAGAAGAGATGTTAAGCTCCTCTTCCATATAGAAAATACATATCAACAAATTTTGAAATCACTTTAAAACAATTTTTTGAATTTTCTCAAGTCAACAAAAATAAATTTTGATACCAATGAAAGTAAAACATTTTATATTTTTGATACCAATTGAAATATATTGTAAATTTTTGATATCAAATATGAAAAGTCACCTAGAGGGGGGGTGAATAGGTGACAATGCTAATCTATGGACTAAATGAAGAATTTAAAATTCTAAATGCAAATAACACTCAAGTGTGATCAACAAATGATGCACACACAACCAAGTCAAGCAATATGAATGAGCAATATAAGTAGAAATGCAAGGCACAAAGTAAAGAGAGAGAGAGATAGAGAGCCAATCGATCAAACGCAAACACCAAGATATGTTCTTGAGGTTCGAGCACCCAGCTCTACATCCCCGCCATCCCCAGATGGATTCTAGCTTCACTATCACACAGACAGTTACAATCACCGGAGTACACAACTCCCAAAAGGCACACAGCCACACAAAGGTAAGGTTTACAACTGAGTGGTTTCCAACAACTACCACAAAACAATCTCTTTTTCTCCCACAAAAATCCTATAGACAAGATAGTAGATTTTAGCTCAAGTGTGGAGAAAACCAAGGGATTTGAAACCAGCAACTCAAAGAAAAACCTTTGGGAAACAAATGAAATCAAGATATAGAAGTTCAAACAAAAGCTTTTCCCAAAATCCCTTTTCTTTGGTTTTTCAAACCCTAATCAAAAACACAAAAGATTGTTCACTTTGAATCCAAAAACCTATTTTTCTTGCAGCAAAAACACCAGAGAGATAGAAAATTTTAGCCCAAAAATTCTTAGAGAAAAACTCTCTCAAATGGAGTATTTATAGGTAATTTAGAAAACTAGCCGTTTACAGAATTTTTGCCAGAAATAGCCTGCCGGTCGACCGGCCCGGTCGACCGCCCAACGTTCGAATTTTCGAACGTTACAGCTACCGGTCGACCGGTCCGGTCGACCGAAAATTCCTGAGAGCAAACAGCTCTCCGTCGGTCGACCGCTTCGGTCGACCGGCCCATTGGGCTGCAGACGTGCACAGGTCTGTGCACGTCGGTCGACCGAACCGGTCGACCGGCCCTTGGTGCGGTCGACCGCTTCGGTCGACCGACCAGGCCTGTCAGCCTATAAATGGGTCAGAAAAACAGTGGTAAAAATATTCCAATAAGTCCCACAAAATCTCTAAAATTCCACAAAAATAGTTTTATCATTTTATATTGAAATACAAACTTGTGTTAAAAATCCTAACACAAATTTCAAACATATTTGACTATTTTTGTGTCATAGAAATTTTGCCAAAAACCAAAAACCGTATTTTCTAAAACCTTGTATTTTGAATAGAAAATACACATTGTCTAAAACTCATCCAAATACAAAAATATGATATTTAAATACTTTGAAGCATATTGTATATGAATAGAAATTCAATATACAAGAAACATATATATATCATGATTTTTGTCATTAAGTCCAAAATAATGTTTTGATAAAAATACCAAAACATAAAACACATGAAATAGAATATCAAACTAAGTTTGTTTAAGCAATAGAAGCATGCATGTATATAGAACAAATCATATATACACTAAACCATGTAAACTTATTGTGATATAAAATCTATTCATGAAAACCAAGATCGGTTAAACCAAAAACTTAAAACCAATATTCAAAACGTGAAACATGTGTGTTGTGAACTTGAGCTTATCATACTATACTAATCTTTACAATTAAGATCTAAACCCAAACTAAAAACTATGGATACCTAAGTCTTCTTGTAGAGCGCAATCTCCAAGTTGACTCGATCCAAAAACTCCTTTGATTCACCGAGCAAATGCAATATATCATTTTTGATGCGCGGGCTCTTGAATCAACATGTGCAAGCTTCCAAATCATCTTGTTGAAGCTAAATGCCAACTAATATCTTGATTAAGGATCTGAAACTAAAATCACAAGATTATTAGTACATATAACTACATGAGTTAATCATCATCAAAACTAGAGTGGAAGGCCTTTGGGCCAACAAAATAAAAAGGTACAATATGAAGTATATTTTGATATCAATTGAAATACCAATTGAAAACAATGTATAAGCTTATAAGGATACCAATTTATATTTAAATTTAAGTCAAGCTTAGCATAAATATAATTTGTGCTTTAACCATGTAATGATATTGTAAATCAAGCACAATCAAAACATATATATATATGTATGAAAAAGAAAATATCAATTGAAATTGATATGATTTGAGATTTTGAAGCATACATATATAGAAATAAATATGAGTATACAAGGATAAAATTTCTTGAAGAACATGTGTATAACTCATAACTATCCACCCTATTCATGCACATGATAAAAGATATTCAAATTTGAGCATACAAGGCATGGTCGCCCAACCATCCGCCCTTATAGGGTAGAAGTTTTCAAAAATAAGATTTAAAAATAGTTATAAATTTAAAACACTATCAAATGAAGAATAAATAACTAGTTTAAAGTAATTTTTGAACAACTAGTTAAAAATCCTTCAAACATGAAACCAAATCATATATCTCTCATGAAACATTGCTAAGTACACAAAAATTGTCACTCAAGATCTATAAGGCTCTTAAATGCTCATGAAAGCATAGTCATGAGAAAACAAATAAAATGTGAGTGTACAAGAATCATGTGAATAGCATATTCATGAAAATAGTCAATGAGGCTCAAAATAAACAAGAATTTCTTTTATCAAAAGCATGAAAATCAAAAAAAATTATTTTTCATCAAATTTAAACAAACATCAAGGTATATGTATGTTCTATCAAAACTAACAATATACATACATATCCCAAACACAAACGAGTTCATAATGTAATTTGCATGAAGGCAAGTGATTCAAGGGTATACATGTATATTTATTAGTTTTAGACAAGAATAACATATACATGAAGCAAAACATATACAAAAATAGGGAAAACAAGTATAAATGAGAGAATCATCAAAACTAGGTTATACATGTACATGTAATGAGTACAAATGAGTAATGAGGCACAAACATATAAGAGTCAAATGTTGCTCACTACGTGTATAAGTATATACACAAGTTTTAATGAAAAGTTCATCTAAACAAGTATTCACCCCATAAAGTACAAATCCAAAACTTGCTAAAAATATTTATATAAAAGCATGTAAACTAAAATAGGAGTTTAGAGATAGTTACCAAATCATGTGCACTAATCTCTAAGTCTCCAAACCATGATGGTCTCCCACCAAACTTCCTTGATAGCGATGCATAAATTGTAGTCTTCATCAAGCTCATGCATCCACTATCAAGGCACCAAATTTCTTACATCATGTAAGAGCCCGCACCTACATCAAATACAAGAGATGAGAATTTTGGTACCCATTTTCTTTTGGGTCCACGGGGGTTAGTTTTGTAAGGAACCCAAACATTATTATTTGCAAAATTTATATGATTTACCTTATCAAAACAAAACTTTACAAAATGGTCTTTGCGGCCGCAATGTGTACATTTGTACACTCTAGCATGCACAAGAGAATGAGTGTAATCATGATGTGCAAAGTGTGCATATGTATGCCGTGAGTTATGTGTATGAACATGTGGAGCTTGTTTCTATTGAAACAAGGTTTCCAATCTAGAATGATTAAATGCACAATTACTCAAAGTTGAGCTCAAACAATTTATTCTACTTTTTAAAAGTTGAATTTCATTTTTATCAATGGTGGCATGTAGAGCATGGCAAGAATGAGAATCAACAACCTGTTTTTTTTAGAAATATTTTCTTTTTCTTTTGAAACAATTTTTCTTTTCAAAGAGTTGTTTTCTTCCAAAGCAACTCTTTTTCTTTTTCCACCAAATAATTTTATTTTCAAAGAATTATTTCCTTCACAAAGATCATTTAATTTTGAAGATAAGAAAACATTTTCCTTTTTCAAAAATTCATTTTCTTTCGAAATGTTTTCAATTTTATTTTGAAAGGAATCCTTTTCTTTTGAAATGTTTTCAATTTTATTTTGAAAGGTATCTTTTTCTTTTGAAATATTTTCAATTTTATTTTTCAATCTTTTATTATCTTTTTTAAGCAAATCATATTTTTCAAGAAGTTGTTGACAAAATGTAGCAAGCTCATCATATGACATGTCAACATCTTCATCAAGTTCGGATTCGGAATTTACCTCAATGGGGTTATCCCCTTGGACTATGTAGCATATGTTGGAAGCATCACTTCCATCATCCGAGTCGCTCCCCGCATAGTATTGCTTTTATTCGCCAATGGAGAGTATAGTGTTCCATACTACAAAAGCCGAATCAAAATTAGCAACCCTAGATAAATATTCATCATTTAGGATACTCTTCAAAGCATGGATGGGTTTTGCATTAGCCTCAAGATATTACCATTTAAACAATAAGAATTTTTAATTGTGACCAGATAGACATGAATACCTAGGGCTTTGAGGTACATTGACATCTTAGCTTTTCAAGTTTGGATGTTAAGAATATCAAACATGGGAGGTGTCATGAAATTCATGTGTTGTTGACACTTAAAAAAGACAGAACTCCTGCATTCATCTTCAGCCGATCTGAACAACGTCTAACTTATTGACATCTACAAAAAATAAGTCGAAGACAAGCTGATGACTAGAGACAAGGCAGCAACATGGATATTACTAATCCAGTAAAGCAGATAGTAAGCCAAAGTTGCCTTTGAAGAAATCCAAGCAGGCCTAAGACGCTATACTTAGCCTAGTATAATCCCAAGACAAGCTTCATATAGCTCCGCACGGAACTAACAGCTTCGCCTGAGCTTGGTTGGTAGCCTCGCTTTGAGGCTAACTATTAGCTTCGCCTGAAGCTTTCCATTTAGCCCCGCCAAGGGCTGATTTGGGAGCTTCGCGCCAGGAGCCTTATACCCTAGCTGAGTCATAACTCTGCTATGAGCTAAGTCTCAGCTTCGCACAAGGCTCTGAAGGTAACTTTGCCTGAAACTATAGCTAAGTTTTAACTTCGCATGAGCTAGCTTCGCATAATCTAGCTTCGTCTAAGCCAGTTCCGTAGGATTCAGCTTCGCAAGATCTAGCTTCACATGATCTAGCTCCGCATGATCGGCTTTGCCAAGTCATCAAATTGACCGTTTCAAAATCCCACGGGGGATTAATAGGTGAACCCCACTAATTTAGTGGGATTAACGCCACTTTAAGTAGGCGGTTACACCCGCCCACTTCGTCCCACATTAAGTGGAGACAATTCAGCCATAACGGCAGGAGGACGTTCGCACAAGCCCTCTAGCTTCGCTAGAAGCTCTCAAAGAGCTTCGCGGCAAGGTCATTTGCGAGACTCGCGCGACGCTGATGGCTGATTCAGCCTCGCAGAATTCAATGGGACGGTTACACCCCACATTGGCTATAAATAGGCCCATTGCTAATTAGGGGGGCGGACAGACGGAGATACGAAACAAATGAAAGAAAAAAGAGAGGACGCACGGACAGAGAGGAAAGATTGACTCAAAAGAGCAGAATTCTTAGCAAAAGGGCTCTACTGATCTTCTGTTCTCCGATTCCTCGAACCAAGCGAGAAGGGAGCCCTATTAGGAGGCAGTTCGCCACCTGATCGATTGCATCGTCAAAGGGATAAAGTGATCGCGCGCTGATCAGATTCCTACCGGTACATTTTCCCAGAAATCTCAGAGGAGATCTACTTGTAATTTCAATCTCTATTACTTGTAATTTCGCTCCTCGATCTCTTTTTGTAAGTTTTCTCACGAATAGAAATTTTCAATAGAAAACATGTGTGTGTAAACATATATTGTGATTAGCTAAAAATGAGGATCTTTAACTCAAGCTTGTTAGACCCAAATCCAGAGCACCAAACTCTGATACCAATTGAAGTTCACCTAGAGGGGGTGAATAGATGATAAGCTAATCTAATGATGAAATAATGTGGAATTAAAACTATTTATACAAACTAAAAACTATTAAGCTAAACACACAAGTATAACCAAAGACTATAGCTGAATTCTCGGTGAAGGACTCTGGACTATCTCCTCAAGATTCCTCTAGATAAGAGTTGAGGAGCCGCTATGGCTCTCTTGGTTGAATACAAGTGCGAGCAAACAATCCCAAGCATATAACAATAAGGCACAAGATATATCAAGCATATAAAGATAAAAGTAATGTAAGCATGCAAGATATAAACACAAGTGAGAGATAGAGAGAGCAATCGCAAATACGGGAGATATGTTTCGAGGTTCGAACACCCTTACTCTTCGTCCCCTCCCTCAACACTATGAAGAATTTCCACTAAAAATGATCCCACCGGACACTCGGTGCCGCAACACCTACAACGAGTTCACAATAGAACTCCTTGGACTCACTAGTCCCTCTCTTGTTCCCGCAAGAATAACACATGCAAGCACACTAGCTTGCCGAGGCCGCACCTCTACACTGAGCTCCCACAAGAACTCGAAACAACATGAACCCGCAAGTTCGTCTCCTCAAATACAAAGTAGAACACTTTGGTGATCTCAACACTTTGATCACCTAAATCACTCTCACAATAACTCTCCTATAGGATTGATATAGCAATGGAAAGCTCAAGTATGTGTGAGAAAAACTGGATAGAATAGTGGAGGAAAAACTCAAGAAATCTCTTTTGAAAATCACTCTTGAAAACTCTCCTTTTGATATGGAAGTATTAGCTCTAAAACAAGTGGAGATAAACACTTAGAAGGGTAGGAAAAACTAGCTTGAAAACCCTCTTCAAATCTTGTTGAAAATAGTCTAAAGGAACCCCAATTTATAGGCTCCCAAAATATGGCCGTTGGAGCCAACTCAGCAGGAAACCCTGCTGTCAGTCGACCGGCCGGTCGATCACCAATGGTCGGATTTTTGACCTTTGGGAAAAGCGGTCGACCGTCCGGTCGACCGAAACTGGGCATTGACCTAACGGTTGACCGCCCGGTCGCCGGGGCCAGATCCAGAGAGCAGAACTCTCTAGCGGTCGACCGGGTCGGTCGACCGGCCCACCAGCCAAACTGGCTATGCATGTCTGTGCACATCGGTCGACCGGCCCGGTCGACCGACACTTGGTATGGTCAACCGCCAGTGTAGTCTGGCTGAAAATTTGGGATTAAAAACTTGGTCTTTTTAACTCTAATAAAATCAAATAAAATCTCATAAATTTTACAAAAATAAGTTCATTAATATACTTTGATATACAAACATGTTTGATTAAAAATTAAAACAATTTGAACCATTTTTGTGATATAGAAATTTTGGTATAAACTAAAATCTGTATTTTTCAAAAAATAATCTTTTATTTGAAAAATGATTTTTCTAAAACTTTTTCAAATACAAAAACAAGATATTTTAAACACTTTTGAAGCTTAGTGTGTATGGATATGATCCACTACACATATGAGATAAAATATCTATATTTTTGACAATAAGCTCTAAAATGAGTTTTGATAAAACACATATATATTTTGAAGCTTAAAAACCAAAACGGTATTTTCTAAAACACATATAAATTTTGTGTGTGTGTAAGAACTTGAGAAATCCACTAACTAATCCATCCTTTACATTTTATCTAAAAACAAAATCTTGACACTTACAAAACCCGACACAAGTCTTCTGAAAATCTTCTCTTGAAAATTTTCTTCTCCTTCTTGACTTGGTCCAAACTTTGATCCAATGAGCTAGACTCCTCTTGAGTATTTGATGCGCGAGCTCCTGAATCATCACGTGCTAGCTTGAAAACTTGACTTTGAATCTTTTGTTGAAGCTAAACACCTACTAAGATCTTGATCAAATATCTGAGACTAATTAAGCACAAGATCATTAGTACTATAACTACATGAGTTAATCATCATCAAAACTAGAGCGATGGGTCTTTGGGCCAACAATAGCCAAGTCTCATCTTTCAGCCCGGTTGGGACTACTCTTTTGCCATCATATCCAGTTTGACAGCTCTGAACGGTAGGGCTCTGAGTCTGGTAACTCCTAGTCGGTTATGTCTAGTTTGTCACCTCTGAATCGGTAGATGTACAGATCTCTTTCCTTTTATGATACTCAAACTGTTATGTCCAGTTCACCACTTCTGAACAGACGAGTCCATAATTTTATTCTCCTTTACCCCGTCAGAGCCGAGAGTTCTTGCTATCAAGTTAATATGACTACCTCTGAACAGCGAATTGTAAGCCTGGTGTCTCTTAGTTGGTCATATCCAGTCAATCATCTCTAAATCAACGGGTGCTTAAATCTATTTCAGCCCTTGCAGTCACCAGTAGGTTAGCTGCCAAGTTAATACGAATACCTCTGGCAGCGGATTCAGAGTTTAGTGTCTTAGTCTATCATGTCCAGTCAAACATCTTTGAATAGACAGGTTCTTAAAATCGGGTCCACCTTTCATTTACTGTTATGTCCAGTCTGTCACCTCTAAATAGGAAACACTCTGATTGAGATTTTACCTGCACACAAAATATAGTATTTCAGATTTAAGAAAAAGATGTGCAAGGTACTCAATTCTACCGCGATAGCAAGTGGCTATGCGGGTCGTGATCCACAGGGAGGGACTAGCGATGGAAGCTTGTTTAGTAAGTTCTCTTTTATTTATTTATAATGTTATTTACAATGATATTTACAATGAAGAAGTGTGAAAAAGATTGGGAATTGGTGATTTACATTAAAATTAAAAGAAAGAAAACTAAAAACTAAAACCTACTTACCTCTTCGGCGTCTGCTTACCATGGAACCGTGTCAATGACGTACCTTTCTTTGAAGGCGAACGAAGCATGGAATATGAGATCTTCCCTACTCCCGATCTATACTACGAAATAAAAAGGGCAAACTACGCTACCATGGAAGTAGATATTCATCATCATAAACCATCAACGGCACTTGCAAGGAGAAGGCACCTTCGAAGCTCTTGGTTTCACATGGATCCACAAACACAAAAGAGAGAAAGAAAAACAAAACAAGAATAGAAAAAAGAAATAAACTTTGATTTGATTCAATTAATAATAGAAGAAAAGATTACTTACACCGATTGTCACCTTCAGTACAAGTTTGATCTCCTTCCTCCATGAAAGTATCCTCTCCTCTCAGTTACATAAATTACATAAAAGAAAACTAAAAAAAACCAAAATTACAATCTACAAGTTAGCCTAAGAAAAACCCTAATTTTTGTTTCTGTACTGCACTGGACGCCCTTCTCTGTTGCTCTGCAGGGGTATTTATAGGAGCTGGAAGAAGTAGAGTCCCAGTACAACTCTCCCAAAAAATCTGAACGTCAAACTCATCCAGGGAGCCGCTGGCCACGCACTTTCGCGCATGGCCTCCTCTGGTCCGTCCATCTGGGTATATTCTTCTGGAAGTTGTATCCTGACTTTTTATTTTGAAAATTCAGGATAACTTGGGAAGCAAGTTACCCTAAATCCAAATCTTCCAAATCTTTTAAAACGAATTTCATCTTTGTACTCTCCTTCTTTTATCTTTATCCTCATCCTGCAAGCATTTAGGGTTGAATAGAAGTCTATCCCTTCCCTCTTCTTTTGGTATTTGTAAATTTTGCACATGGTAATTGCAGCTTTTGCACTTGGTAATTGTAACTTTTGCATTTGGGCTTGCACATGGGCTTTTGGGCTTCATTTAAGGCTTATTCTTTATTTAATTAATTACTCAAGGCCTGCACACATTAAATAATAAAACATTAGTAATAGTGCATAATTATAGGAATAAATATGGAAATATGATAGTAAATGTAGTAATAAATATGCACTTTTTACTACCTATCACACCCCCACACTTATCTTTTTGCTCGTCCTCGAATAAAAATCAAAAAGAAAAAAAAACTAATCTATCCTAACTCACTTTCGTAGGCATCACGGTTGCACTTAGCACGTGCAACAAGCCATTAAACCTCTAGGTTACCCTAGAGGACGAGTGTTGTCTCGTGAGGGTTTTCAGCGGATTACACCCACAAAATCCATAAAAAGGAAAATATTTGAAATATGTTTGAAGAAATTAAGTAATCTATAAGTTTTTAGGATTATCATTTTTATTCATTCTTAAACTTAGTCTTTATATAGTAAATTGTTATCCATTTTAGGTAAAGGTAAAAATTAAATTTTTGTATAGTCTTTTTCGTTACCAAAAGTCATATGCATCCTTGTGAATCTTTACTAGGAATTCCTTAACTTGGACTCTCATGCCTCTTTATTATTATTATTTTTTCTTCTCTTTTTTTAATATGTATAACTCATCTAATTTTCTTTCATGTAAGCATGAAGGCTTCTTGAGGCCCTCATACCTAACTAATTGACTATTAGATGTGTTAGTATATATAAATATGCACTTTTTCTTAGTTTCCTTAGGTTTTCTAATCCACCCATGTAGCGAACTTAAAGTCGGTGGCTCCCAAACTGGTCGGTTTTAGGGCACCAGGTGAGAAAACACCCCACGGACTAAAGGATTCGAGTGAACTAGGCCACAAAACTATGAACTTTATTTATAAAATCACCTTTAGGCGTGAATACTTATGCTTCTTGAGGCACATGTATCTAGCTTAATCAGTGAATTTCCCTTTTTTTTTCTTTTATAGGGCACAAGAGTCTTTGTCTTAGAATCCTAGATATGTAAATGTATTAGGTATGCACATTTCATTAAGGTAAAAATCACGACTAATTACTTATTCAATTTTTCCTCCTATACCTAAAAATTCAACAATTTATTTATTTTGACCAAGTTTTTAGAAATCCTAATCATGATTTTCCTAATTCTTAAGACTAACTTAGATTTCTTTCAAAAGATAAGTCAAAGTATTGTCCCCTTTTTTTTTGAAAATTTTGTTAGTTTCTACCTATGTTAGTATGTTAGTAAAGCCTCTCCCCACACTTATCTCATGCATTGTCCTCAATGTATGAATGAATGCATGTATGCATGAAACAGAAGAAAGGGAAGGCAGATATTACCTCAAGGTGGTGGTTCCGGTGGTGGTCTAATTGGTCCACGAAATGTGGCCCAATCTACTTTTCGTGAAATTCGGAGGAACCACCAGAAATCTTTCTTGTATAACCCACTAAAATGATGTCTGTATGAACATTTTTTAAAAATTCCACCCCATCAAATTTCCAAATTTCATAATTGTTTTCAGAGTCAATTATGTCAACTGTCTTGTCCCAAAATGGAGTGTGAAAAGATGGAATGATTGACTTGGACGTCAGAAGTACGGGAACGAATACCGACTCAGGAAAGTAACTTAAATCAAGTAAGGGTTCAGGAGTCGAGCTTGGTTCAAGAAGTGGGTCCAAATCAAGAAGTTGAAACTCTAGTCCACAATTATTTTCCCACAATGGAATGTGACTTAATATTGGTGATTCAATTTCAGGAATGATAGGTGTGGGAATCGAAACTGACTCTAAAATATTACCTAAGTAGGGTAACAAAACAGGAGTCAATATTGATTCGGGAATTTGAACTTGATCACAGATTTGAGAATCTAAGTCACATTTCTCATTGAGTTCAATGTCATAAAAATGGGAACTTGCCAATTTATCCATGGGACTTTCAAAATTATAAAATTGGTCAAGTTCAATATGATCATCAAAAATGGGTGATTCAATTTCATGATGAATTGGCACAGGATCCAATGTTGACTCTGGGAAAAAATTGAAATCAGGTGGAGACACCGGAGTCATTATTGAATCAGGAAGTAAAATTGAATCACTAAGTGGAGGTTCATGATCATATTCATTTTCAAGTTCAATTTCAGGAAAGGAATAACTTGCTAAACTGTCAATGTCATTTCCAAAATTTGGAGTTTGGGCAAGTTCAAATGATTGTGCTGAAATAGAATCTTGTTTTCCAAAGCAACGTGACTCTTCGGCTCTAAGAGAATGGTTAGCGACATCAGAAATGGCCGAACGGTGAGAACGTAAAGTTTGAACCATCATATCTATTTCATGATCACGAGCTAATCTAGCCTGAGTCATGGCTTCAAGCATCTTTTCATAGTCGATTGGTGCATCATTTTGTTGTGATTGGACTTGAAAAGATGAAGTGTTGTTGTGACAATAGTGATGAAATTGTGAGTCCGTCAGATTCTGTGATCGTTGCTTGGACTCACGCATCATCATGTCTAAGATTGATGGTGATTGTTGCTTGGACTCATGCATACTCATCATTTTCAAGATACATGGTTTTCTATTCTGAATTGGTGGATCTGAGTATGAATCTTGAAATATTGTGGACAAGGTGGATACGGAGGACAAGTTGGTTGAAAATTGGACTCGGGGGAGGTGAATCCCCATGGACTCTGTGAAGAGTTGAAATTGTTGTGGAAATTATGGTCATAAGATGGGGGGCATGGGTTATATTCATTCGGATAAGACCACTCCGGCACACTAGGTTGGTTAAAGTTAGGATGTGCCGGGTTGGTAATGTCCGAAAAAGAGGTTAGTGTGTAATATGGATTAAAATTGGAAAAATTATTGTTATAAGCCATATCACACAATAAAACATAAACAGAAAACAAAAATAAGCAAACAAAAAAAAGAAAAAATTCTAACCTAAGTTAGGGCAGACTTATGACCTAGACGACTCCTAACTGGTTAGACTGTCCATGGGAGGTATAATGCAGACTTTGACCACAAGTTAATCAGCCAGGTCAGGGCAAGATTGGTGGGAGGTTTTCCATCAAATACGTTCCTTAATTAAATAACCACCAATCTTCGGGCTTTCGGCCCTCAATCCCCTTCCTAGACACTGATTTGGCAGGATTCAATTTCCAACACCGTTCCCCCTTAGGATAATCTTCTAATTGAGTCTGAGATGTCCCTAGGGCCAACGTCTACTCATTTTTAGTTAGGCTTGGGTTAGTGAGTGAGGAGATTGTTTGTGGGCCAAGGAAGGGTGATGAAATCCCCACCTTAACTTATTTATAGGACAAGCCCTTAAGTCAATTTAGTGCACATGTAAAGCAATAGACAAATATTCACTCAAAAGCAGTAAATCAGCCAAGGGTGCTTCCTAGTCTATATGAAATGCGAACGTACCTTGTCTCCAGCACTCTTCAACAGAAATTAAAAATTAAATAGACACGTGCCTATATGCAAGAGTCTATTTTTTTATATATTTTTCAATAAATAGGTTACTGTTAATTAATTAGCAGTGTGCAGGGTGATCACAGAGAAAAGTTAACAGAGCAGTAAATAAATATTACAATTTGCAGCAACCTGCAGAAAACAGAGTGAGTAGTGAACTACACAGGCCGCGGAAACGCGGCTATTGCCGGGCAAACGCGGCTCTGTAGTAGGCTCTGCTTCTCTGCCTTCTAGGGCAGAGGCACAGAGTTGCTATATGTCCTTTGTTGCTGTTAGGTTTCCTGTTCTCCGAACCTGCAAACAAAAATAATAAATAATTCAATAATTAGTTTTTTTTTTAGAGATTAACTTACCGTCCCTCCCGGCAACGGCGCCAAAATTTGATTGAGATTTTACCTGCACACAAAATATAGTATTTCAGATTTAAGAAAAGGATGTGCAAGGACTCATTCTACCGCGATAGCAAGTGACTATGCGGGTCGTGATCCACAGGGAGGGACTAGCGATGGAAGCTTGTTTAGTAAGTTCTCTTTTATTTATTTATAATGTTATTTACAATGATATTTACAATGAAGAAGTGTGAAAAAGATTGGGAATTGGTGATTTACATTAAAATTAAAAGAAAGAAAACTAAAAACTAAAAACCTACTTACCTCTTCGGCGTCTGCTTACCTTGGAACTGTGTCAATGACGTACCTTTCTTTGAAGGCGAACGAAGCATGGAATATGAGATCTTCCCTACTCCCGATCTATACTACGAAATAAAAAGGGCAAACTACGCTACCATGGAAGTAGATATTCATCATCATAAACCATCAACGGCACTTGCAAGGAGAAGGCACCTTCGAAGCTCTTGGTTTCACATGGATCCACAAACACAAAAGAGCGAAAGAAAAACAAAGCAAGAATAGAAAAAAAGAAATAAACTTTGATTTGATTCAATTAACAATAGAAGAAAAGATTACTTACACCGATTGTCACCTTCAGTACAAGTTTGATTTCCTTCCTCCATGAAAGTATCCTCTCCTCTCAGTTACATAAATTACATAAAAGAAAACTAAAAAAAACATAAATTACAATCTACAAGTTAGCCTAAGAAAAACCCTAATTTTTGTTTCTGTACTGTACTGGACGCCCTTCTCTGTTGCTCTGCAAGGGTATTTATAGGAGCTGGAAGAAGTAGAGTCCCAGTACAACTCTCCCAAAAAATCTAAACGTCAAACTCATCCAGGGAGCCGCGGAAACGCGGCTTTGGCCGCGTTTCCGCGGCCAAAGTGTGGCTTCTGGCAACGCGCTTTCGCGCGTGGCCTCCTCTGGTCCGTCCATCTGGGTGTATTCTTCTGGAAGTTGTATCCCGACTTTTTATTTTGAAAATTCGGGATAACTTGGGAAGCAAGTTACCCTAAATACAAATCTTCCAGATCTTTTAAAACGAATTTCATCTTTGCACTCTCCTTCTTTTATCTTTATCCTCATCCTGCAAGCATTTAGGGTTGAATAGAAGTCTATTCCTTCCCTCTTCTTTTAGTATTTGCAAATTTTGCACATGGTAATTGCAACTTTTGCACTTGGTAATTGCAACTTTTGCATTTCGGCTTGCACATGGGCTTTTGGGCTTCATTTAAGGCTTATTCTTTATTTAATTAATTACTCAAGGCCTGCACACATTAAATAATAAAACATTAGTAATAGTGCATAATTATAGGAATAAATATTGAAATATGATAGTAAATGTAGTGATAAATATGCACTTTTTACTACCTATCACACTCCGAGTTTAGTTATTTCTAATTGGTCATATCCAGTTTATCACCACTAAGCCGACAAATACTTAATCTCATTCTTCTTTGTCATTATGTCCAGCTCGTCACCTCTGAACGACAAAATATTTTATTTGGTTATTCCTAGTCAGCTATATCCAGTTCATCACCTTTGAACTGACGGATATCCAGATCTTATTCTCTAATCCAGTAGGGACTGTTTCGTCGTTCTCGTGTCTAGTTAATCATCTCTGAACAATGAACCCTCTTTCTAGTGATTTTTAACATGTCATGTCCAATCAATCACCTCTGAACAGACGGATTCCTTAATTTATCTCTTTAATCCCCAATGAATTTTTTTCTTGGACTAACTTTATCATGTTCTTAAACTCTGAATAATGTTAGTCTCAATTTCAATTCCCTTGGGAATTCTACTTGGTGAATTTTTTACCCTTTTAATTTTTTCCAAAGAACTGGCATCCTAAGATTTCCTATATGAAAGACTTATATTAACTAAGGGTAATTACATAAGCAAAAAAGAAGACATCTGGAAGAGCAGGTAGGTCAAATAAAATTTTATTGATTCAATAAAAAAGATACGTTGATTACATTACATCAAGTTTGTGCTTCATATGATCAAAGCTTGGCTTCAAGAACAGACTGTCTGTGTTTCTTACTTCCTCTAGCTCCGGTAATGGCCTGAGGTTCCAACTTCGTCTGGTTGAAAAGTAGTTATCTAGACTACGAAAGATTGGACTTCCTACAACACCGACCTTCCTCACTCATGCGGAGAAGAGTGACAAGGCTAAAATCGAAAAAGACCCATATATCTATAGAAAGGAATTAAGTGATGACAAGAAGAGATTGTCATAGGGCCTATCCTTATTATCTCTCCAAACATAGTATCCCTAGATATGTTTAAGCCCAATGCCAGCAACCTGTAATACGATATTTCTGAGGGAATGCACACCGCCTTGGCGTTTTCACAAACATCTTGGTCTCCTAACAAGACGATGGGCTTCTGGTAAATTACCCTGCTATTATCTTCAAGTACAACGGTGGCCAAAATACCCCCTGATGTCAATTCACCTTCGGCGAAGATTATTGCAAGGCGCCCCAGCACGTTCTTATCGCCACAAAATGAAGCTTGGCCCTAGAACTAGAAATGTGCACCCTCGTCCATTCCTTTCACTGATCAATAAAAACTGTTTAATAGACTGGGAGTGTAATGCACTATAAGGAAGCAAAAACAAGCATGTTAGTAAATGAAGAGAATAAATAGGCAAAAAATTTTAGCCATGCCCAACAAGTTGCTAAGACTTAGCTTTACTCAGAAAAGCCAATGTCTAGCCTCACCCAGCTAGCTAAAAGATAGCTTCGCATAGGCTTCAAAGAGCCTCACTTCAATGAGAGAAGACTAAGCCTCGCCTACAAGGCAGGTTAGCTTCACCTGAGAGGTTAAGGCATAGCCTTGCCTATAAGGTAGGATAGTCTCGTATGGGAGGCTGAGTCATAGCCTTACTTGCAAGACAGGCTAATCTCGCCTGAGAGGATGAGGCATAGCCTCGCCTCTTGGCCAAGCTGTAGCTCTGCCTACAAAGCAAATTTAGCATCGCCTTTTGGCCAAGACAGAACTCCGCCTAGAAGCTCAAGAAGAAAGCTTCTGATTTCTAATCTCGTTGTATGAAATTAAAAGGGAAATTAAAATTCCTAAAATTCAATGGAGCCATCAAGGGAAATGAATTCCCTAAGTCCACCAATTTCTGGAGAATTTTGTCAAATCAATGGTCAAATAGCTAAAATCTACTAGAGAAGAGATTAGGAGATCCCTAAAAAATTGAAAATCTACCTATTCTTGATCCTTTGACAACTGGAGGAGCGACGATCACTGCCATGAAGGCGGCGATCTCCTTGCTTAAGCGTTGTTCTAGCGCCATAGATTATGAAACTGATCTTTAAATGACAGTAGTCTTGAGGAGGATGAAGATATATAGTCTCTGAAAAAAGCTTGAATGCTTAAGGGAGAAAATAACTTCTCTAAAAAGCATTCAGCCCGTGCGGCTTTTATAGACACTATGATGTCTAACTTCACCTTCTCAAGAAGGACGCAAACTGTCATTTTAAAGGATTTAAATGCCAAAAATCTGGGGTGAAAACCCAAATTAAAATCTCAAAGGAGATGAAGAAGGATTTTGGAAATCTAAAAATAGGCTCATGGCTATTTATAGGCATTAATTTCCTTTAGCTTCACCTCTTATAAAACAGTGCAAGCTGTCGTTTCAGATTTTGAAACGACAGCAGGAGGGCAAAACTTCTATGGCGAAGTTTCGCCATACAGGCAAGCCGTTAACTTCGCCAAATGCGAAAGAGCTCCACTGTGAGCAAAATGCTAGATTCGCCAATGCTAAACTCTGCTGAGAGTTTTTACTTCGCCATAAAGGCAAAGCTGAATCATAACCTTAAAGGCTAACTGGGCAAAGCTCTACTGAGAGCTAAGTTTTAGCCTCGCCTAAATGGCTCTCTAGTTGGCAAATGCAATAACTGCTAATTCAAAGTATTTTGAAGTCTATCCCAATCTACAATGAACTTCAAAAACTTTGAAGGGGGTCTTGTAGATAGTTACGAAAGACAAACTCTCAAATAGCTTTCCAATTTGTCTGAACAATATCTGACTTGTCAACACTTCGAAAAGACAAGCCATAAAATAGGTTGTTGACCAATCCATTAGCAAGCACAACAGAGTTAAACTCTAACTTCGCATTGTTGAGCCAACTGGCTACATTTTCTAGCTTCGCATAGAGCTTTACTTAGCCCTGGTAAGCTACGTCATAGCTTCGCCAGAAGCTATAACCTTCTCAAAAGGGCTAATGATGACAAACAAAGGCATAGCCTCGCCATGGTCTTTGAGCTAGCTCTGTGAAGAGCTGAACTATAGATTCACCGCAAACTAGTAGACATCACTGTGAAGAACTGAGCGATACCTTCGCTGTATGCTCTTTAGCCTCGCCAAATGCATAACTTTGCCAATAAGCAAAGCTTCAGGTCATTTGACCTTTCTAAATCTTTGAACGGATTAAAAAGAAAATATTCCCCTTAATTAGTCATCCTCTTTATATAGTGGAGATAATCAAGAAATTCAAATCTCTTAGTGATTCAAATATCTCTGTCAAAAGATAAATTTAGGGATTCAAATCTCTTAGTTAAAGGAGACAATCAAGAAAATAAATTCTTTTAACTATTGACAGCCTGGCACGCTAGCTTCTTTATAGACTAAATTAGCTTCGCCATAGGTTGAATTAGCTTCACTAGAAGCTGAATAGCTTCGCCCACGGCTATTCTATCTATATCTAAAGATTACAATAGATTTACCTGATTTTTAGGGATTTAATATCACTTACTTGCCTATAAATAGCCGATTGCAGGTTAAGAGAGAAAACTCTTCAGCCAAAGAGAGCGAGAGAGAAAAAAAGAGAAGATTTCCTTCTTCATAACAAGAATGTAAGTTCTTTAACGTAAGGCTTCCTACAACGACACACTTTTTCCATAAGTTCTTTGAATTAAATTATGGTTCGGCAACCCTAGTTCATCTGAACATCACCAAGCTTCTCCACGGGCAAGAAAATTCTCGAACCAGGTGACAAGGAATTCCCAGGCGGCAGATCCGGCTTTGATTTTTCGTGTGGTCAACAGAACAAAGTGGTCACGCATCGACCAGACTTCCACCAGCACACTTTCTCAAAAATCTCAAGAAGAGATACTTGTAATATTACTTGTAATTTCTCTTCAAAATTTTGTACGTTTTCCCTTTTGAATTTTTAATGGAAACATTCTTGAAGCAAAAATCAGAATTATTTCAGAAATTTAAGGAGTGAAAAACTCTGGTGGAGAATCAGAAGGGGAAAAAAGTGAAAGTCTTGAGGTCTAACAATGGAGGCGAGTATACCTCCACAGAATTCAAAGCTTACTTAGTAGGCAAGGGCATTGAACACCAGCTAAGTATTTCATGGCGATCAAAACAGAATGGAGTAGCAGAGCACATAAATCTGACACTTACAGAGCGTACCTGCAGTATCAGATTACAGGTTAACATGTTCGAAGGATTTTGGACAGAAGAGGGGAATCATGCAAGCTATCTGGTAAACAGGTCACCACCTATAACTGTTGATATTCAGATCCCAGAGGAGATATGAAGAGGAGAGTCTGTGGATTATTCAACCTTACAGATTTTTTGTTGTCCAGCGTATAGTTTGGTTGATAGTCAGAAAAAGAATAAACTAGAGTCTAAGTTTAAGAAGTGTATGTTCATGGGGTTCACCAAAAGAGTGAAGGGTTTCAGACTTTGGGATCTTGAGACAAGAAGCTTCCTTACCTGCAAAGATGTGGTTTTTGACAAAGAATCGATGTTGAAAGAAAGGTCAGAGACGGAGGACAAAGCACAAGGTGGAGCTCCAGACAGTTTAGCAGATACTCAGAAAGAGAGAGTTGAGTTCTTAGAGAGCCTTAAAAGCCTGACGGATTAAATGAGAACTTCTCAGATTCAGATGGGGACGAACAGGAGGCTACTTAAGAGCAACCTAAATTGTTAAGGCGGTCAGTCAGAGCTACGGTGTCACCAACAAGGTATGGTTGGTAAGATGATCATGTCTCATTCACATTAGTAACAGAAATAAACAATCTTAATAGTTGCAGGGAGGCGATCGAGGCAAATGACTATGGCAAGTGGATTACAACCATAGAGGAGGAGATGCAGTCTTTGAATAGAAATCAAATGAAAATTGGTAGATCTTGTTGGCTCAAGGGTGCACTCTCCGGTTTTGTTTTGATGATTACAAAACACATGAAGTTATTTGGGACTAATCAAGTTCAAGTGTTTAAGTTTTTCACGTTCAAAAGATAGTTAGTTTTTGAAAGTACACCTAGAGGGGGGCTGAATAGGTGTGTGGCTGATCTAATGACAAATTATGCGGAATTAAAAACTAATTACAACTCACTTAGTGTAACCAAATAGTGTAGCCGAATTCCGGTAAAGGGCTCTGGACTATCTCCTCTAAATTCCTCTAAATAAGAGTTGAAGTGCTATATAAAGCTCTCTTGGTTCAATACAAGTCTGGCACACAAACAATACCAAGCATAAATATGATATGAACAATATGAATCAATGCAAGATGAGAGAGAGTGTGAGTGAATCAATCACAAACACAAAGATATGTTTCGAGATTCGAGCCACTGCTCTACGTTCCCGCTTTCACACAGAAGGATTTTCACTAATGCGTCCACACAGGACTTCCCACACAGGGCCTCCACTGAGGATTTGAGTAATACAAACTTGGAGTATACAACTCCTCTCTTAAACTACAACAACCTCTACACAAGAGGCAAGACACTAAGCCACACAAGATCAACCTCTCAATAGAGGGATAGGCACAAAGCCAACACAATCACCTCTCACTAGAGGGATAGGCACAAAGCCAAAACTCCAACCTTAATCACCTCTACTCTTAGAGAGATACCAACACAACTAAATACAACCTCCACAATCACCTCTACACAAGAGAGATACTCAAAGAAAAGAAAGATTACAACTCTTGGTGATCTCAAAGACCACAAACCAATTTACCCACTAAACAAAGATCCTATAGATAGGATAGAGATGATAGCTCAAGTGTGAGAAAACAAAGAGTTTGAAAAATCAAAGTCACAAAGAAATACTTGGAAAAACATCTAGGATAAAATAGAAATAAAGATAAAAAATAATTCCCAAAGACTTCTATTTTTCTTGATTTTTCCAACCCTTTAAAACAAATAAAGATGAATCTTTTTAACCCAAAAACTCTTTGAAAACTTGTTGCTAAAATACTAGGAAAGATAGGAATTTTTGCTCTTGAAAATCTTGTTAAAAACAACTCAAGAGGGGGACTATTTATAACCCCTCAAAAATCTGCCCGTTGGCAGTCCGGACAGAAATGCCCTTCCGGTCGACCGCCCGGTCGACCGGCGCAATGGTCATATATGACCGTTGTGCCTCCGATCGACCGGTCCCCACCCGAGAGTGGGGTCCTTTCAGTCAGTCGACCGCGCGATCGACCGGCCGAGTTGGCGGCCATGTGCACGTCCTCGTGCACATCGGCCGACCGTGCGCGGTCGACCGGCCGAGTTGGCGGCCATGTGCACGTCCTCGTGCACATCGGTCGACCGTGCTGGTTGACCAACCACTGGTCCGGTCGATCGGTCCGGTCGACCGCCAGTCAGTCTGGCTGGGGATTTTGGTTATTGAAAACTTGTCTTTTTAATTTCAATTAAATCTCATAAAATCACATAAATTTCACAAAAATAAGTGCTTATAAGATCTTTGAAATACAAATATGTTTGACTAAAATTCAACACATATTATAAACAATTTGAACCATTTTTGTGATATTAAAATTTGGCTTAAACACAAAATCGGTATTTTCCAAAAACTTGGATTTTTGAAATGGAAAACCATTTTCTTCAAAACTTGTATAAATACAAAAACATGATATTGAAACAACTTTGAAGCATATTGTAAATGGATAGAATCCAATATACATATAAGATATATATATATATATATCTATGTTTTTGATATGAAATCCAAAACCGGTTAAACCAAAAATTAAACTTTAAACTTTAAATTTGTGTGTGTGTGTGAACTTGAGCATATCAACACTATCTACCTTTATACAAGATCTAAACATAAACTAAATACAAACCAAAGTCTTCTTGTCTCCAAGCAGACTCGATCCAAACGCGATCCAACGAGCTTGACTCCAACCGAGTGCTAGGTGCGATCTTGACGCGCGAGCTCTTGAATCTACATGTGAAAGCTCCAAAAATCCTTTGTTGAAGCTAAACACCTACTAATATCTTGGTCAATCACTAAAACTATTAAAACACAAGATTATTATTAAACTATAACTACATGAGTTAATCATCATCAAAACTAGAGTGATGGGCCTCTGGGCCAACAGTTTTAACTCTTTCTCATAAGGAAGGTGTTCAAGTCTCAAGATCACTCGTGGATGGGATTTAAGTTTGGACAATCAAGATTGACTTTTGAATAAGCCTACTTGAAGATTGCTTGAAGACTTATAGAACCAATATAAGAAAATAGATTGTTTAAGTGCAGAATATAGAACTGATGCTCAAGAGGTCACACACAAAATATATGTTTTCATTTCTAGTTTTTCGATTTTGGTATTTTTCAAAGATTAGTTTTTTATACATTTTCTATATTTTTCTAATTTTTATATCATGTTTCAAACTTGTATCTCATAGTCTATGTGTTGCCAAATGATATTTTAAATTGGTTTAAAATATTTGAAAATTAATTCTATATCAAAAACCTTCTTTAAATGTTTTTTGGGTTGGGTCGGGCGACCAGCCAGTCGACCGGTCTAGTGCATCAGAAATGTACTATAGGAAGCCTATGCACTTGTGCATGTGCACTTTTATCGGGTGACTGACCGGTCAACCGTCAAACCTAACGGTGACCGACCGGTTGATGCACTGTCAGAATTTTGGAGCACCCAAGTCTCGGCTAAGATCGGACGACCGGGCGATCGACCGACAAGTAACGACTATTTTTTATTTAGGCAGCCGGTTAACCAGTCGGTCTACTGAAGTTCTGCAACTGTTACAATAACGGCTAGTTTTTAAATTCTGAAGTTTTTAACTTTTCTCCAATGGGTATTTTGCTATTTTTAAGTTTAATCACCCTCTTAATACCATGATAGACTCCTCTAATGTTATTTATCACTTGCCTATATATATAGTTCATTTGGAGAGGATTGGAAATAGAGAAATCTTTTGATTTTGGGAAATATTTTTAAAAATCAAGTTTATTCAAAAGAGAAAGTTTTCTAGTTTCCTTTTTAAAGTGCTCTCATTTTCAAACTAATTTCTGCAAGTTTTCAGCTCTTAAATTCATTCATTTCAACTGAATTTTCTCTCTCGCAGGGCTACCTAAGGGCAATACGGGGATTACAAAAATACATTGCATTCTGTATTGTCCTTTGTTGGGACAAGGATCTGTAAACAGAACAAACTTGGTCAAAAGACTTTTGATAAGGTTTTAAACAATAAGGAGTTTTTGAATGGTGAAACATTTCTTGAGAAGTTAAAAATAATTTTTTCGTATATATAATTTTTGGGAAGGTAAATTTCCAGGGTATCCCAAACGCGCCCCACCCTCATCCTAAGAAAACATGGTGGTCAACAAGTCCTCCAGACTAATTCCCAATATGTAATTGAGAGCAAGATTCAAACCGGGGCCCACTTGGGAGTAAACCAAGTGGCTTAGCCTTTGGCCACTCTCGTGGACCCGATATATATAGACACACACACACACAACACACACACATATCATGGCGATTCGGTGAGAAAGCTGGCCTAGGTGAGAAGATGAGAAGGGAACACATGAGCCATGGGATTATGTTTTAGGTGGTTAAGATTAGTTTTTGGGTGTTAGTTTTATTTTCTCCAAATCTAATCTCAACCACCCAAAAACTAATCTGACGGTTTCAATACTCCTTTCTCATCTTCTCTAGCTTTCTCACTAGATCATTACTATATATATATATATATATATATATATATATATATATATATATATATATATATATATATATATATATATATATATATATATATATATATATATCTGTGTGTGTGGGGGGGGGGGTTTTGTACTTCAACCGCTAGCTGAGAGAGTTTCTCAGCCGGCGGTGATGTGGCGATCTGCCATAAATATGTGGTAGAGTGAGCAGGCGCTAAAAAGGCCAAAAAATCTCGCAAAAATGACCATCAATCACTTACAATTATAATTGACGAAAATACCCTCAGTTTTACTCTTAACCTAGTGAAAACTCTCTCTCCAAATTTTTACCGATCTGAAAATTTGTGATTTTCATACAAAAATCAGTTTCAGTAGTCTTGAGTGCCAAATTTCTAAATCATCCACGTCAAATTTTAAATTGATAAAATGAGATCTGATCAAGATGACGAGTAAGAAAGCAGCAACCAAAAAAGATAAAAAATGATACCCTAGAATATTGGTTGCCCTAAAAAAATTTTTATGGTTTTTTTCATTTTTTTCCAATCATATGTATTTAAAGAATAATTTTACACTTTACACATCATTTTTGTTTAGATCACAGTCTCGACGCTTAAAAATGTTGTGTTACAAGTTTGATTTTGTGTCAAATTTTTTAAAAAAAATTAAACATAAAAATTAATTAAAAAAGGTTTCTTATTCAAATTTTGAACTTTTTAATCTCAAAATACATTTTAATTGTATGTTTCTTTTATAAGGAATACGACTAGAGTCGCAGTAATTTTAAAAAGCCTTACTTGATTTAAAAAGCGGTTTTAATCACAGTTTAACTGCTTACTGTGACTTTAAGCCTTTTTTTAATTTGTTGTTTAAAAAAACTGCGATCGAAGTCACAGTCTTGGAAAATAATAATTTGGATTTAAAAGAGTGGTTTTAAAAAAATTTCAAAATTTATGTGACTTTGATTTTTTATTTTGTTTCTTTAAATAATAAAACTATTTTTAAAATATTTCAAGTTGTCAACTGTGACTTTTAGTTTTTTGATTTGTTTATTTTAACAGTACTGCGACCAACGTTACTGTCTTTGAAAAAAGTTGTTAAGAACACTAACTGCAACCTTGGTCGCTGTGTTATATCACAGCAAGTTGATCTTCTAGTTTAAGAACACTTTGACTTTTGGTCGCAACATTTTATAATTTTTATTTCTTTATTGAAACCAAGGTCATAGTCTTTTATTAATTAAGTTGTTTAGAAAACTGCAACCTTGATCGCAGTTTTGTATAACTTCGGTTAATTTTTAATTTAGACTTTCTATTTTTTTTAATTTATTTGTTTTAACAGTATTGCAACCAACGTCACTATCTTTGAAAAAAAATTATTAAGAACACTGCGACCTTAGTCGCAGTCTTATGTAATAGCAACTCATTTAATAATTTTATTTTAATAACACTGTGACCTTGGTCGCAATCTTGAATAACTTATTTTCTTTAGTTGCGACCAAGATCACAGTCTTTTATTAATTAAGCTATTTAGAATACTGCGACTGTGGTTGCGGTCGCAGTCGCAGTGCTCTCTAACTTATGTTATTATTTAATGTGGCCTTATATTTTGAATATTTGTGCATCAGGAGTGAGGTAAGAAGTGAAAATTTGTCCTACGCGATCAAGCCTAAAGCTAATGTGCGAATTAATAAAAGGATTCAAGAAGCACATTCATCCTAATTTCGTTAATGCTACAAAGGAGACACCATTCGGTACTATATTCATGGCATTTTACAGTGAGAAATTTGTTGGCCCAAAGGCCATTAGCCCTAAGTTTTGATGATTACAAAACATATATAGTTAAGTATTAACAAAGTTGTTTAAATAAAGTTTCAGGTAAAAATATAGGTTGATTGACGGCTCCTACACAAGACTCACATTTGGAATCCGCGAAGATGTAGATCCTAGAGCCCAGCATGCTAGAAGAGCTAAGGATCAATCAAACAAATTGAGAAGACTACTACAAGATTTGTATTTTTACATTTTCCATTTTAGTTAGGATTTATAGTCTATTTTGTCAAACCGAGATGATAGAGGTTGATAACATTGGGATTGTCACACACACACACATTTGATATTGCTTCATGCTTACAAACAAAATTTTATTACAAAATTTCTTATCAAGTTTCGTAAAAATAAAGTTTTGAAAATTCGTTTTTGGAAAAACAAGTTTTTGGAAAAATCGTTTTTGTTTAGAAAAAGAATTTTTATCAAAATAAAGTTCAAATCTTTTTGGTGTTGATCTATGATCACACCCTGGTCTTTATAAGCCCTAGAACTCTATTTTGTATATACCAATCTAAAGAATTTTTATCAAAATTTTATCTTCAAAAAGCCCTTTCAAAAATCTGTTTTTGGCCTAGTCCGGTCGACCTCACGGTCGACCGCTGGCAGAGCTGAACTGCTCTGTCGGTCGACCGGGCGGTCGACCGACATGCACCACTGTGCATGTGTGCACATCGGTCGACCGACTGGTCGACTGAGAGCAAGAGCAGTGCTCTCTGTTTTTCCCGGTCGACCGTCACAGTCGACCGACAAAGAGTATAACTCTCTGTTTGGGTTTCACGGTCGACCGCTTTCCTAACGGTCAGATTTTCGACCGTTAGCGGTCGACCGGCAGCAAAAAACTCTGCTGGCTAGGCTGTAACGGCTATTTTCTGATTTGATTTTTGTTGGGATCTCCCCCAACGAATCTCTTGGTCTTTTTAACCCAGTTTTCATCCCCTATAAATAGGGGGAGTGTTCTACAACTAAAATACAAGATTTACAAGATTAAGATCAAAAGTTTTCAAAAGTTTAGCCTTTTAGCAAAATTTTAATCCTTTTAGCTTGAAGCCTTCCTCTACTTCTCTTCTAGATTTGTGCACTACACAATCCCAAAAGTTTCTTCTCCTCATCTTGGTTGTAGGGTCGTGCAAGTGAGCCATTGTTTGTGGTCAAGTATTGATCACCCTTTTCTTCATATTGAGAATTTGTAAAGGTTGCGGCCTCAAGCTAGCTAGTGAGCTCCTAGTTGGTTTTGCGGCACCGTGAGAGAGGACAAGTGTGTCTAAAGAGTTCTAGTGAGAACTTGTATTGACGATCCAGTGGGATCAAGCATAGTGAAAATCCTTCATCGTGTTGAAAGCGGGGACGTAGAGCAGTGGCTCGAACTTAGAAACATATTCTCGTGTTTGCGATTGTCCACCTATCTCTAAACTCTATCTCTCCTTTACTTGCTCTATTATTTGCATACTCTCTTGCAAGTCTTTTTATTATTGTTGCTTATTGTTAAATAGTTTTTTAATCCGCATTATTTGTCACTCAGTATAGCCTTCACCTATTCACCCCCCTCTACGTGATTTCAATTGGTATCAGAGCCTAACCCTAGCATTTGGTTTAACCACCTTAGGGAGATCCTCATTATTGGCTATATCTATTTGTTGCATTTATTATTTGTTGTGCATTTTACTTGTATTCATGGCATCTGTTGACTTTTCTAGCATCAAGTCCCCACCCAAATTTGATGGGTTGAACTTTCGAATTTGGAAGGTCAAAATGAACCTATTCTTAAAATCCCTAGGAGTTAGAGTTGCCAAGTCCATCACCAAAGAATTTATTGAACCTCTCACTGATGAGAAAACATGGTCCGAAGAAACTTCTAATGACTATGAGGCCAATGCTAGAGCCCAATATGCACTCACTCAAGTATTAAATGAAGATGATCTTTCACGCATCATAAATTGTAAATCTGCTTATGAAGTTTGGAATGTGCTTATTGTTACTCATGAGGGGACGTCGCAAGTCAAGAGATCTAAAATTGACTTGCTCCGTTCTCAATATGAGAATTTCTATATGCTTGATAATGAAGGAATAGATGATATGCTCACCCGTTTCACCAAGATTACTAACGCCTTATCTTCTTTAGGTGACAACATCGATAATGATCAAAAGATCCGGAAGGTCATTAGAGCTCTTCCCAAGTCTTGGGAAGTCAAGGCAACCACCTCAAAGAGCTAAATGATAGGGAGGAGATGGACTTCTCCGGCTTCATCGGCAATCTCAAAACCCATGAGATGGAGATGAAGGTAAGAGAAGAAAGGAAGGCACCAAAGAAGAAAGCCCTTGCTTTCAAGGCCGTTCCATCCTCCTATGATGAAGAGGATTCATCGGAAGACTACGATGAAGACTTTGCCATGCTCATAAGGAAGGTGGGCAAAATGTTCTATAAGAAAGGTAGACAAAGCAACTTCCGAAGAGGGAGACCTCAATAAAGATTTGAAAAGAAGAGAGAGGAACCGGGTCCATGTTTTCATTGCAAGAAGACGGGGCACCTAATTGCCGATTGCCACTCTCTACAAGCTACTACCTCCAAGAACGGGCAAAAGAAGAAAAAGGCGATGGTGGCCACGTGGGATGACTCAGAGTCAGAATCCGAAGAGAAAATCGACGCCACTCACATGTGCTTCATGGCACATGGCGATGATGCTTCCAAGGTATGTCTAGAAAACTCTTTAGATGATGAAGGCTAAACCATGGATGAACTTGCACATTTTTTTGAAGAATTACAAAGTAGGTATGAAATATCACTTGCTCAAAATAAAAAATTGAAAAAGGAAAATGATTCCCTAAAGAATAAATTTGAGCTTGTTTTAAAAGAGAAAAATGAATTATCAAATTCTTTTGAGAAAATGAAAAAGGATTTTGAAAAATACAAAACCTCTTGTAAAGGAAAAAGCCCTATTTCTACTTGCAATAAAAATGAATTTTTAGAGATCCAAAAACGTATTGAAGTTTTGGATACAACTTTAAAGAAATGTGCTTTTGACATGACTAAATTTGCATCTATGTTTCCTAAAGGAAAATCCCAAGGGAAACATACTCATCATCATGCATCTAACACACACAAACATGCACACACGCACAAGCATGTATTTATGTATGATAAAATTTATATATGTGCACATTGTGGCCGCAAAGGCCATTTAGCTAAATTTTGTTATGCTAAGCTAAACTTGTCAAATAAAAATGTTTGGATTCGAGAAAACATAACCCTATAGGACCAAAAAGATTTGGGTACCAAAAGACGCACCAAACTTAATTGATACAGGTAGGTCGTCCTCCTCCAAGACTTAGGGGGAGATGGTGCCCGGGTGGTGGATGCATCAACGCACAACGAACACATCGTCGCTTGCATAACTATCGAAGAGGCACCCATTTTGGAGAATACCTATGGTTTGGTAACTTCTCCAGATAAAAATTTCTTCTTATATGCATAGGATTGCTAGTTGCATTTTTGTGATAATGCGCCTTACATATGTAAACTTGCATATCCATTTGTTTGTATCTTTGCCATGATTGAGAATATATTCATGTTTCTTTGCCATATGTTATTTGTCCATATATCAAGATTTTGTTAAAATGAAATTTTATAATAAAGATTTATTTAACCAAATTGAGCTAATAAATAGAGATGGCAATTGCGCGCCTCAACTCTTATCTAGAGGAATGTCGAGGAGAAGTTCATAACCCTTAACGGGGTATTCGGCTTCAACATCTCATGTTTATCGCTTAATTTATATATAAAAATTTATTGATAATAAAAATTAATAAGTGAATAAAATAAATTTTTTATTGTGTTTTTCATGCCAAGTAGTAATTTCAACATTCTTGTTATTAGTTAAGAGAAATATTTGTTTTTGATTAAAAGAAAATTAGATTAAAAACCCTATTTTAAAAACTGTTTATTTTCTGGTTTTCAGCTGTTCCGGTCGACCGGCCCGGTCGACCGATCTGGCCTGGTATAGGCCCGGTCGACCGACCCAGTCGACCGATATAGCCTGGAACAGAACTTTGTTTTCTGCCCATAGCCGGTCGACCGACGCAGTCGACCGACTGAAACCGAGTTTGCTCTCGGTTTTCACCGGTCGACTGGCAGTCGGGTATCCTGTTTTTTTTTACCCGTTTATATAAAGCCCTAACTCCTCATCTCTCATAACCAGCGCCTCCAACCTCTCTTCTCTCCTCATCTCTCAACCCTAAATCAATTCCAAACCCTCTCTAACTCTCCCAACCTCAAATTAATTCCACAAAAATTGGGATACGTTGTTTCAGGCTCCAGATCTACTCTCCTTCTTGAGGATTTCTCTTGTTTTTCAGGTGATTTCAAGGTATAAGCTTTTCCTTTAGATCTTTCAATTTTTCCTTGCTTAATTCCTTATCTTTTTGCTTAGATCGTGCATTCATCTTGATTATCCATCTATCATGTCTAAAAGAACCCGTTCTGAAAAGGGGAAAACCCCCGAATCATCCACTAACCCCTTTGTTTCACCAAATGCATCACATCGGTAGTCCTTAATTTGTGCCAAAAATGTTATATCTGGTAGGACTGTAGTGCTTGGTGATTTTGAGCACCTCAACCTTGCCAATATTTTATGATCTAGTTCATTAGAAGAATTTGTCACCATTAAGGAAAATGTTTATCCTAAATTGGTGCGCTACTTTTATTCCAATCTTTCATTTTCACATAATCACATCAAATCCAAAGTCTTGGGCAAGGATATAGATATCTCACTTCAACAATTTGCACGTCTCCTACACCTCTCCTGTGAGGGGGTAGACATTTATAACTTTGATCTACATGATTTTGAGTATCCTGATGGTGAGTCTGCCCAGACTGCATCTACCCTGCTTCATGATGATGACAACCTGGATTAGTTAGGAACGAGGAGGTGAAGTATTATACTCTCACCACCCAGGTCTTGGCTAAGATCGTGTTTTATAATCTCCTGCCAAAATCAGGAGAGTATAGTCATGCTAGGGGTTCTGCTCCTCTTATCATCTATTGCCTTCTGAAAGGCATTAGAATTAACTTCCCTAAGCTCATCATCGACTGCATGCTTTCTGATCATCTTCTAGTCCTAAACCGGCACTTGCCGTTTGGGATGCTCATCACCCGTTTATTGAAGCAGTTAAAATTTGATCTGTCCTCTGAACGGTCCTATGAACCGTCAGTAGATATTAACAGCACCCTCCTCAAGAGGATGCGTGCTCGGGAGTGTCCTCCTGCTCCTCAGCCGCAGCCTATCTTTCCTGCTGTGCCTGGATCCTCTTCTGGCTTTTCTGCTCCTTTGGACCCCTATCTTGCCTTATCCACTCAGCTTCAGGAGCATCGCCAGGAGATCTCTGCTGAGATGACTGCGCACCGCCAGGAGATTTCAGCTGAGATCGCCGCATCCTATCAGCGGTTGGAGCACCGACTGGACAACGACCTCAACTATATATGTGACTCTATGTGCTTCATGCAAACCTGTATCGGAGATATCTACAACAGATTTGATTGGTTGGCTCCTACTTCTCAGGGTCGTGCTCAGCCTCTTCCTGCTTCCGGCCCTCCGTTTGCCGCATGGTCTCCTCCTCCTATTACACCTCCGCGACCTGCTTCCCCGGAGGACACTGATTTTCGGCAGCCTTGACCCCTTTTGATGATGTCAAAAAGGGGGAGAGATATTTGGGGAGTTATTTAGTTATTTCTGTGTTATTTGGGTTGTTGTTTTTTCTAGATGTATTGGACACATTTTGTATTTGGTTTGGTGTTTGTGGACATGTGTTATGTTATATTTGTGGACATGTGTTATGGTTTTGAGGTTGACATGTACCTCCTATCTTGTATGGACATTGTTTTAGTATGTTATGGCAGTTATCTTTCTTATCCTCAGTTGGCATATGTGATTGGTTGTATATTGTGTTTATGCTATTATTGACCCAATCTTCTATTTTTGAGGATGGAGGTATTTCTGGATGGATGGAGGTAACCATATATGCATACATGTTTTATTTCTGTATCTTTGGTATGCATGGATGGTTGGCATATGTATTTATTAACATATCAGATACATGCCCTTGTTATGCATTTAGATTTTTTTATATCATATTCTTTTATATGCTTATGTTAAGGGGGAGCTTCACTTGAAGTTTCCACCCAAATTATTTGTAATAACTCCATATATTTTGTCATCATCAAAAAGGGGGAGATTGTTGGCCCAAAGGCCATTAGCCCTAAGTTTTGATGATTACAAAACATATGTAGTTAAGTATTAACAAAGTTGTTTAAATAAAGTTTCAGGTAAAAATATAGGTTGATTGACGGCTCCTACATAAGACTCACATTTGGAAGTCGCGAAGATGTAGATCCCAGAGCCCAGCACGCTGGAAGAGCTCAAGGATCAATCAAACAAATTAAGAAGACTACTACAAGATTTGTATTTTTACATTTTCCATTTTAGTTAGGTTTTATAGTCTATTTCATCAAAACCGAGATGATAGAGGTTGATAACATTGGGATTGTCACACACACACATTTGATATTGCTTCATGCTTACAAACAAAATTTTATTACAAAATTTCTCATCAAGTTTCAGAAAAACAAAGTTTTGAAAATTCGTTTTTGGAAAAATAAGTTTTTGGAAAAACCGTTTTTGTTTAGAAAAAGAATTTTTATCAAAATAAAGTTCAAATCTTTTTGGTGTTGATCTATGATCACACCCTGGTCTTTATATATAAGCCCTAGAGCTCTATTTTGTATATACCAATCTAAAGAATTTTTATCAAATTTTTATCTTCAAAAAGCCCTTTCAAAAAATCTATTTTTGGCCTAGTCTGGTCGACCACAGGGTCGACCGCCGGCAGAGCTGCGCTGCTCTGTCGGTCGACCGGCCGGTCGACCAACATGCACCACTTTGCATGTGTGCACATCGGTCGACCGAGAGTAAGAGCAGTGCTCTCTGTTTTTTCCGGTCGACCGACAGAGAGTATAACTCTCTGTTTGGGTTTCATGGTTGACCGTCCAGTCGACCACTTTCCCAACGGTCGGATTTCCGACCGTTGGCGGTCGACCGGCCCGGTCGACCGGCCCGTCGACCGGCAGCAGAAAACTCTGCTGACTAGGCTGTAACGGCTATTTTCTGATTTGATTTTTGTTAGGATCTCCCCCCAACGAATCTCTTGGTCTTTTTAACCCAGTTTTCATCCCCTATAAATAGGGGGAGTGTTCTACAACTAAAATACAAGATTTACAAGATTAAGATCAAAAGTTTTCAAAAGTTTAGCCTTTTAGCAAAAAGTTTTCATTGAGCCAAATTTTCAATCCTTTTAGCTTGAAGCCTTCCTCTACTTCTCTTCTAGATTTGTGCACTACACAATCCCAAAAGTTTCATCTCCTCATCTTGGTTGTAGGGTCGTGCAAGTGAGCCATTGTTTGTGGTCAAGCGTTGATCACCCTTTTCTTCATATTGAGAAGTTGTAAATGTTGCAGCCTCAAGCGAGTTAGTGAGCTCCTAGTTGGTGTTGCAGCACCGTGAGAGAGGACAAGTGTGTCCAAAGAGTTCTAGTGAGAACTTGTATTGACAATCCGGTGGGATCAAGCATAGTGGAAATCCTTCATCGTATTGAAGGCGGGGACGTAGAGCAGTGGCTCGAATCTCGAAACATATTCTCGTGTTTGCGATTGTCCACCTATCTCTAAATTCTATCTCTCCTTTACTTGCTCTATTATTTGCATACTCTCTTGCAAGTCTTTTTATTATTGTTGCTTATTGTTAAATAGTTTTTTATCCGCATTATTTGTCACTCAGTATAGCCTTCACCTATTCACCCCCCCTCTAGGTGATTTCAAAATTTAGAGTAGACAAAGGGCTGAAATTAAACATAAGTGTTTTGAAAATTATAGACTAGTACGATAAGGATTCAAAGAGATTTGAAATCGGCGACAAAAGAATCCAGCTAGCCGTAGAGGATGTGGCCCTCGCGTTTGATCTACCTATCAACAGAGCCGATTTTATTATGAATAAAATATATACTTTGAAGAACATGCATATTATTAAACACTATTTTACAAATGTTAAAAAGATCGCAAAAATCTCCACTGAAGAGGCTTTGGATGATCTTTTGATAAAAAAGGAGAAGTGAATTAAATGTTACAAGAGATGAGCAGCTGGAGTAATAGGTGACATTAAATAAAATTATAAAAGACAAATAAAAACTTGCAGCTCAAGACTTCACTACATTGATAATTCTATAAATGTTAGGGACATTTTCTTTTCCAGCAGTAAATGCACAGTGCCCAGATATTTAGTGGAGCAAATTGCTAATATTCAGCTGATTAAGAGTATATGTTGGGCTAAAACTATGGGCAGTTCCTCCTTGAATCCCTAGATAATTTCAAACATAATACATTTGAGCTGCAAGAATGCTCAGTGTAAATTCTTATAAGTATAATTTTCTATTTGTTAAAGATTACTGTTAATTGCATATAGATGGTCACTGATTATACAACTGATATACTAATATTTGTTACAGTATTGATTATGTGAAAGAGCTAACATTGTTGAGCGAAAAAAGAAAATGGAGGAGAAAACTATAAGCGCAGTAAGATGGGACCGACACAATATTAGCAAAGCCCTATTTGAATTCAATCTATAAGAGATTAAAGAAGAAAAAGTTAGCATAAAACAACAGAAACTGTACACAATTTGACTACCATTTTGATAAAAAAAATGCGATCATAGTCAAGAGTATTATTTTTTCCTAATAATTTGATGATTTATGATGACTGCGACCAAAGTCACAATTTTAAAAAGACAACTAAAATTTTAATAAAACTACGACTAAGGTCGCAGTCCTGATAAACAAATTGATGGAAATGTTTCTTCATACTGCGACTATAGTCACAGTACTCAATTGTTCATGACATATTCTGATTCTGACTGCGACTAAAGTCGCAGTCTTGATGAAATATATAGTTTACTAATTTTCATTTAGGCTGCAACTTTAGTCGCAGTTCTGAAAATTTGGTTTTAAATTGATATATGTTTTACATGATTTTCAGGTTTTAAATCGAATGATCAACATTTTCAGGAAGGAAAAAACTATGATAGGACTTGCTGTAGAAGAGGAAGAAGAGCACATACATGATGAAAATATTGAACCTGACATTGCAAAAGAATAAGAACTTATAAATATAGTTGAGGACAGTACGTCAGAACCAACTACTGTAGGTTATTTGCCAAAACTAAGGGACAAAATAGCTGAATAAGTACAAATTATGAGGTCTAAAAATTTATATCTGAAAAACAGAGTATTTCAGTTAGAAAGCCAAATTGAAAAAAATGAAAAAGGAGAACGCTGAAAAAGAAGAAGAAAGAAAAAGAGAAAGGAGAAAAGAGAAAGAAAAGTGAAGGAGGAGGAAGAAGAGCAGTTAAGAGCAGTAAATATTGAGAAAGAGGAGGTGGAGAAGACGAAGAAAGAGCTGAAAATGAAGGAGAAAGAGAAAGAGGAGGTAGAGAAGAGGAAAAAGAGAAGGAAGAGTAGGAGAATGAGAAGAGGAGAAAGGAAGAGGAGTAGAAGAGGAAGCAGGAGACGATGGAGGAGCAGGAGACGGAGAAGAGGAGGAAAGAGAAGGAGGAGCAAGAGAAGCGGAAGAAAAGGAAGGAAGAGGTGGAAAATATGAGAAAAGAGAAGGAAGGGAAGGAGAATAGGATAAAGAAAGAGGTGGTGAAGAGAAGAAGGAGCAGGAGAAGGAGAAGAGAAGGAAGGAAGAGGAACGGAAGAGGAGGAAAGAGCAAGAGAAGGAGAAGAGGAGAAAGGAGAAAGACAACTTATCTCATGCAAGGTAAATATGAGATAAGTATTAGAGGCTCTGATTTTTCAAGTTATACTGTAAACTTAACTCAACAAATACTTGATAACCAGAAAGACAACTTCAGAGCTTCAAAGTAAAGAATAATCTCCCATTATGGAGAAAGAAGATGCTTTTAAAGAAAAGTCAGTGGATGTCTTCAAAGGTTCTATAGAGAGGGGAGTCAAAGAACGCAAGCATGGCGAAAGAGATCGTGATGACACTGACTTTATTTACCCTAAAACAAATGAAAAAACATGTAAAGAGAAAATTCCACAGGCTCAGGAGACAATTCAACAAGCCCAGGCAAAAATTATTGACCATGACTTCGACATAGCAAAGAAAGACAGTAGTCAGTTGAGATTCAGGTTTCTAAATGAAAGTATTTTGTACAAATGCCTAGAGCCACAAGAACAGGCACTCATCAAAAAAAAATTTGACAAAGACATTACTTTATTTTTTTTTTTACAATTTTCTTTCTAACTTTTTTAAAAAAATATTCAAATTGATATAGTCGCAGTTATAATATAATCATCAAATTCTTAATTCTGCAATAACTAATTCATATTATTAACGCTAAAATATTTTCTATTTGTAGTACTATTGCATATCAGGATTCAGATAATGCAATACATATTGCTGAAAATGACATAGAGGATATATTGTTCAAGAAAGATATAAATGCCAATGTCATTCAAGTTTACATGAAGCATCTGAAAAATAAGAGTGACATGAAAAGTTTATTCTTTCGCAACGAAGCATAGGTAATTCTTACCTTCCTTCTTTCATTCTTTCTTAACAAAGATTACAATCTGTCAAACTGTGACTTTGAATGAGAAATTGTGACTTTTGTTGCAGTCATTATTAGTCATGCTGCCTACATATGATTGCGATTTTGATCGCAGTATAGTAATAATTCAATGACATGATATTCAAAGAAAGAGATTTTTATATTAATAATATATTATATTCCTTGTAGCTATATTTTAATCTTTTAATGTTTGTTTGGTCTAATTTTGACAGCACGATGTTGTATCTAAAAGTAGGGATCTCGAAGAATTTTTCATAGAAAAACAAACTAAAAGAGTGGAATAGGGATATACAGTATATGTTCATTCCGATCAATCATAAATACATTGCTGATGATACTGGATTCCACTAGACCATGTTGGTTTTTTATTGCCAAATACAAGAGTGGATCTTTTAAACTCTTTGGTTGCTGGGAAAAAATCAAACAACATCTTAAACTGTACCAGTTGAAATTAAAACAATGGTAAGTCAATTTTGATTATACATTTTTCTTTATTTTTAATTCAATTGCATTAAAATTGAATATTATTTTTTACTTTATGCAAAAAAGAAAGTCTGTTACATATATTTGAACATGATTTTAATAAAAAAGAAGAAGAAATATTATATAAAGTATGCAAAATGTCCCTATCAGGCTAACATGTAAGTTTAATTTATAGATTTATCAATTTTCATTTCCTATTTTAGTAAAATTTAATCTCAAATTTAATTATTTTTCATATCTTTACAGTGTAGATTGCGATGTATATATATGCAAATACATCGAGAGTATAATATTTGGTGACCCTTCGGTAGTTTATAATGTAACAGATGCGACTGTACAAAAACTGAGAGGCAAACTTGCATACATTCTACTCGCAGATAAGGAAAAAAGTTGGGATGAAAAAACTGAAAAGATTAAAATCATGCTATTTGAAAATACATGTAATTATTTTTTGTATTATTAATGTACACTGTACAAAATTAATGAATATATTGTTTAATAAATTTTTTTATACATTTTTTTGCAATGATATTAAGGAATGTGACTATGGTCGTAGTTATTTATAAAAAAGATCTGTTGGACAACTTCAGCTAATTTTTGTAGATAATTTGCACTGGTAATAAGCACTGCGATTATAATCGCAGTTATTTATAAATCAGATATTATTTATTCAGCCAATCACATTGTCTATCAGAAGTGTGACACATGTCGTAATACACATACAGTATATAAAAATTGCTCTCATTATGCATTGCGACCATGGTCGCAGTCTCTAATATTGATACAATATATAAAAATTGGTCTAATTTAGCACTGTGATCATGATCACAGTTCCTAAAACTAAATTAGGAATGCGATCATGATCGCAGCCCTCATTTATTGTATATTGTATGTGTATTGTGATCTTGATCGCAGTCCTCAGTAAACCAAGTCAAAGTACTTATATGCGACCCAAGTCATATTCAGTAAAAACCTCTTTATCACGACACTGCGATCACGGTCACAGTTCTCAATAAACAAAAATTTTAATAGGAATACATTAAGTGATTAAACTTAGTAAAATTAAATATCTCAATAAACAATGAAAAAAATTAATAGGGATACAGTAAAGTGATTAAACTTAGTAAAATTAAACATCCTGAAAGAAAATTATTAATAACTATTAATTTGTAATTCATGTCATAATAAACTAAAAGAAAATTACTTTTTGGGTCCTCCCACCATAAATGATTCAATTAAATAGTTAATTGCTTTTTTATCTAAAAATCTCATCTGTCACCTATAATACTTATTCATACTGTTTATGTCGTTTGAGAGTATTACCTTTTGGACTTCGTGTAAGTATTATATATATTAAATATCTCATTTTTAAAAAATCAACCGTCTCATTTTTTTTCTAAACTTCCTTAAGAATTTTATTGTTGAAACATGTCTTCCCTACTTTTTCCCCTAAAGAAGCAATTCTTCTAATGATGATTGCGAGATTTATTCTGATATGTCCTCTTGATACGTCCTCTCGTCGCGGGTCGGAGGAAGAGCTCGCTACAGATGACTCATTTTGAGAGTTTATAGATAAATCGAACTACCCTCCAAAAGAGTGAGAAAGCAAGGAGAGCGGGGGGTCGTGGAGGATGAAGAGGACGAAAGCACGACGGAAGAAAAAGACAATGAGAATGAAGATGACGATTATGATTATGATGGTAATGACGAGGACGACTAAGATTTTTTGTTATTTTCATAACCAACTTCATTTTGTCTTCTTTTTAAGGGCTTTATTGCCCTTTTTGTAAGGTCTCGTCCTCACTAGATTATGAAATAAATAAAAACAATTTCTTAAACTTTACTTCCATATTTTTTAAATACATATATAAATATGTATCCACAATGTTTTTAAATTCGCAGTGATCTTTGAATGGTATTATCAATGGTTGCAGACATAACATATTGCTTGCAATTTATGTCATCATAAGATGAGAAATATAATCATTTATTACACAAAAAATATAAAATTTTTATTAAGAAGTTAACTATGGTCGCACTTTGTGTTCTTAGATGAAAAGTTGTCATTTTGGATACAGACTGCGATCAAGATCGCAGTAAATAATAATATATAAAACTATATTAACAGAGCGACTCTAGTCGCAGACAGTAAAATAAGTCAGAATTTTCTGATAAAAAAGTTGATAAAAAAGATTTCAAAAAATAAAAAAGATGGGTTGAAATATATCCTATTAAGTTAAATAGGGTCACAGTCTTCAGTTAAATATATCCTATCATGTAAAAAACTGTGACATTGTCTTGTCCATACTTAACTATATTTATAATTGATACTGTGATCGTAGTCACAGTCTTAATAAAAACTCCAGTTAAATATACTATATCAAGTAAAAATATCGACTGAGATCGCGGTCTTGACCAAACTAGGAATATGATCACTGTGTGTAAAAGAAAATGTGATGAACTACCATGATACAAAAAACTGTGACTTTGTTGCAACCCTGACCAAACACTGTGGTCGTAGTATATTGAATTAAGGGAAAAATTGCGATCATGATCGCAGTTCAAAAGCGGAATGCATCGACAGTCGATACTGCGATCATGATCGCAGTACTCTAAAAAACAGTAAGTTTCACTATATTCAAACAAAACAAAAAAATTGCGGCTATAGTCAATTTGTAACAGAAATGAAAAGTTTTTAATGTATTAAAACTTTAAGAAAAGGCACAGTGAATAATAAATATATTAAATATTTAGTGAACTGCGACTATGGTTTCAATTCAATGATATCCTTTATACAATTATACTATGACCATGGTCGTATTCCACGAAAAATGATAGAGAATCGGTACATAATGTTCTGTGGAAAAAAATAAATTGTACTGTGATTAAAGCAAAATATGTCATCTACAAGAATTCCATAAGATACAATTTATTTCAAAAATATTCTTAACAAAATCAACTCTTGCTTCCTTCATGGTTACTATAGTCTGATACTATCTCCTCTGCGAATAAAAAAAAAAAAAATCAATTCATGTGATAATGAAAAAAAACATGCATGGCAAAAGTGAAGAACAAAATTATGTAAATGTTTGAAATAACAAATTAAAATGTATATGATATAATAGAAAAATGTCATACCAATAATAGATAACCAGTCCTATAATAGCCCAATTGTTGACAGTTTTCACATTTACGCTGCTTCACCTCCTTCTGAGATAGAAAATCTTCAAATCCAGACTTTATCCTGGATGCATTTTAGACCTCCCATTGATAGCTAAAGGACCAAGAGGATCATGTATTGTTATTTCTTCACTGTCTCTCAATACCACCACTGAAGCACTAGATCCAATATTAGTTTCAATCTGCATGATTGATTATTCAATGTTTCAAATTTGAAGTTATAACTGATTTCTATAGCAAATCCTTCCAACACACCATCCAACATGGAAAGATGGATATCGAATCAGATACTATTTTGAAAATTGCATTAAATTTAGATCGAAGTAACCACAATCTTACAGTTCCCCACATACCTTGATTTGGACACATTTTCATACCATGTTCAATTCCAAAATTCTTGTAACGAGCATCCAATCTCCACCTCTGTAGTATATAAGATTCTGAAATATATGTAACATGATTGCGTCATAAGATGCACATAATATGTCTACAAAGGATCCCCTCGGTTTCAAATAAGGCACGACTACAAATAACATGAAGCTCACAACAAATCTCATAACTGATTTTGTCCCATTATCTTTTGATTCAGAAAAATCACCAACCAATTAAGTTATTCTCTTCAGAAAACAGTGTCATTACAACTTCTCATTCTTTTTTAAATAACTTAAAAATCTTCTTAGTATAAAACTTCACAACTTGTATCTCATATAGGTTTGAGATACAAGTAGTCACACAATTCAAATACATGAAGTCTTCTTGAGATTCAGCTCTATGACGAGCAGCGACAACTTCATCGTATTGGTTGACAAACTCAACAAGTTTTGTATTTGCATTCATGAACCCATCAAAAAAAATAATACTTTCAGACCTTTGACTAGTTATCATTCCCGCCCAAAAATGTCCTTCAAATAAGCGTCCACCCAATGTGATCGCAACTTGTACATCTTTACCAACTAACTGTCTTCTTCTTCATCTATATCATATTTTTCCTTTATCATTGTCCAACGTTTCTCACATGTACTTATATTACGAGAGAAATACCAAAAATTGAAATCAATGAAAAAATCATCTCCATATTTGTTCATCAAGAGGATTTGTTGCTCGACAATATGTTTTCTTATAGGCTAAAAACAGAACCGGTACAGGCAATTAGAGAAAACTATCTTGATAGCATCACCTATCTGCGCATCCTGATCAGTAATGATCGACTTTGGTGCAACTTCGTGCATGCATTTGAGCCATTTCTTGAAAAACCAAATAAATATATTTCTTTGCTTATCTGCGAGCAATGCATAGTCGAACAAAATAAATTGTTGATGATGATTCACTCCAGTGAATAGGGCAAAGGGCAGGTTCAGATGATTAGTCTTGTATGTTTTGTCAAAAACTACCACATCATAAAAACTTAAATAAGAAGATATTTCTCTTTTGTCAGCCCAAAAGATACTTCTTAGTGTGTCTGCATGATCAACCTCATCTGCAAAGAAAAATTTTAGATCTGACTCTACTTTCTCTTGAAAATATTTGATGATGAAATGAACTCCTTCCTAATATTTTTGCTCTTATATCAGATATAATCAGTACACAGTTGTGCTCTTACTTGTTCATAATCTTCTCTAGGATTCATTGCATTCACCACACGGGCAATATTAAGACGCATTCTTACATCATTAAAATTGGTCATAATGGTTCTGTTCATCTTTGATCGATGTATCTGATGAGAGTAAAAGTGATGCACCTTATCCGGGCATGATAAATCATGTGAATGCGAATCAACAAATTTGATGACCATCCAAAATCTTATGTTTAATATAAACGTAACTGAATATACATCTCAGCAGGACAATGGACTCTAATATCAATACGACAGTTGATGATAATCCCTTCTTGTCATTTATCCCCTAACCTCTTGACACCCTCCTTATTGCAATAATATTTTCTACAAATAACTTCAGCGGAAGCCTCCGTGATTTATCTATTCTTTTTTCTCACGCCAAAATTACTTTCCTTGCATAAGTATTGTAGAAGTTGTATGCTTCATCATCTGATGCAAATTCATTTCCTAAAAAATAATTACACTTTCAGATATTTTCTCACGCAAATTCATTTCCTACAAAAATAATTATTAGATTAAAGAACAGAAATAAGGTAGGATACGGCTCACCTCGCAGTCCTTATGTAATAAATGATTGTTTCTAAGAATGCAACATTAATATAATAATGGATTGCAATTAAAGTTACAATCCTAATATAATTGAGAGCTGTGACTAAGATCAGTGTTTATAATATTTGGGAAAGTATTTTATTAAACACTGCAATTATTGTCGCAGTCCTTATATAATAGATATTGTCACTAAGACCGTAATATTAATATAATAAAAGACTGCTATAATGGTCGCAATCCTAATATAACTGAAGAATACGACTAAGGTCGTTGTTTATAAGAATTTGGAAATTTTTGTTAAACACTGCAAGCTTAATCGTTGTCCTTATATAATGATGACTATTAGTTAGACCATAACTTTAATATAACAAAGGACTGCTACTATGATCGCAATCCTAATATAACTCAAGACGGTGACTAAGGTAAAAAAAGAAAACAATTTGGAATTTTTTTTAAATACTACGAGCTTAGTCGCAGTACTTATAATAATAAACGACTGTTACTAAGACCGCGACATTAATATAATTAAGGGCTACAACTAAGGTCACAGTCCTAACGTAATTGAAAACAGTGACTAAGGTCGAGTTTATAACAATTGCAAAAAAAATTTAAAAAAACTGCGACCTTGGTCACATTCCTAAAAAACATAATATATGGGTATATAGAAAGTAATAAATGAGTATTCAAATTACTTTAGAACCACTATTAAGGAAGAATTATCACTACATAAAAAGTTAAAAGATTGTTGGTAAGGACTGTGACCTGATAGACGCAGATTTCATCTATCAGGTCGCGGTCTCAATATAAACATAATATTTTTTTAATGATAATTGCGACCAACAATGATATAAATATAAAAAAATCTAAAAAAATTAACCTCTACTTCAGAATCCAAAGTTTTCCCTCTTGTTGCATTTGTTTTGTTCGTTGATAAAGTTGAACTTGATGATACCTGATTCATATTCAGTTGGGGAGAAAGTGGGCAGGGCCGGAGGCGAGATGGGATGGTGGGAGATGAATTATGGTTGGGGTTCATCATAAAAAAATATAGGCCAAGAGAGATCGGATACAGGGAGATAAAAGATTGAGATATAAAGATTGATAAAGATCTGATAGATGAAATCTAGGTCCGCGAACTCTAAATCAAGATCTGATCATGCTTTTCTAAGATCGAGGTTGTTTGCGAAATTGAAATCCAGATCTGAATGCGCACGAGAGATAGAGAGAGGGAATTGTTGGCACAAAGGCCCATCACTCTAGTTTTGATGATGATTAACTCATGTAGTTATAATACTAATGATCTTGTGTTTAATTAGTCTCAGATTTGTGATCAAGATCTTAGTAGGTGTTTAGCTTCAACAAAGGATTTAAAGTCAAGTTTTAAAGCTAGCACGTGCTGATTCAAGAGCTTATCATCAAGACCACATCGAGTACTCAAGAGGAGTCTAGCTCATTGGATCAAGGTTTGGACTAAGTCAAGAAGGAAAAGAAGACTTCAGTGAAACCCTTCAAGAGAAGACTTGTGTCTAGGTTTGTGTTAAGATTTTGTTTTTAGATAAAATGTAAATGATAGAATAGTTGGTGGATTGCTCAAGTATCATACACACTCACACAAGATTTATATGTGTTTTCATAAAAGAATTTTCATTTGGAAAAAATACCGGTTTAGATTTTGAACTTCATATTTACATATGTTTTAACCAAAACCATTTTAGTGCGTATTGTCAAAAACATAGATATTTCATCATACATGTGTAGTGGATCATATCCATACACACTAAGCTTTAAAAGTGTTTAAAATATCTTGTTTTTGTATTTGGAGAAGTTTTGGAAAAATCTATTTGGAGAAATATAGATTAATTTTTAAGCCGAAATTTCTAAGTTATAAAAATAGTTCAAAATGTTTGTAACATGTTTTGATTTTTACTCAAACACGTTTGTATATCAAAGTACTATACTGAACTTATTTTTGTAGATTTTTAGAGAATTTATGGGATTTATTGAAGGAAAAATAACAAGTTTTTAATCCCTAAAAGAATACTGTTTTGGCTTCTGCCAGTCGACCGCACGGTCGACTGATCTAGGAGTCGGTCGACCGGGCGGTCGACCGACGTGCACAAAGCGTGCAATGCTTGTTTGGCTGGAGGGCCAGTCGACCGACCCAGTCGACCACTAGAGAGCTTCTGCTCACTGAAAATGGCCCGGTCGACCGGGCGGTCGACCGGCAGAGCTTTGCTTTCCGTATCCAGGCCACAGTCGACCGACCGGTCGACCGCTGGCCCAACGGTCAGAAATATGACCATTGGTCGGTCGACCGGGGCAGTCGACCGACAGCAGTCTGAACTGCTGATTGGACCCCAACGGCTAGTTTTTCTTAGCCTATAAAAGGGGGCTCCCATGGACTGTTTTCTACAAGATTTCAAGTGAGTTTTTAAGCCAGTTTTCCTACTCTATTAAATGTTTATCTCTACTTGTTTAAGAGCCAAAATTGCCATATCAAAAGGAGAGTTTTACTAGAGTGTTTTCAAAAGTGATTCTTGAGTTTTCACCACCAAATCAATCCTTATTTTTCTCACACATACTTGAGCTTTTAATTGATATATCTATCCTATAGGAGAGTTGTTGTGAGATTGTTTTTAGGTGATCAAAGTGTTTAGATCACCAAAGTTTTCATCTTTGATTTGAGGAGGCGGACTTGCGGGTTCGCGGTGTTTCGAGTTCTAGTGAGAGCTCTTTGTAGAGGTGCGGCCTCGGCAAGCTTGCATGCTTGCGGTGTGTTGTTCTTGCGGGAACAAGAGAGGGACTAGAGAGTCCAAAGGAGTTCTAGTGTGAACTCGCTTGTAGGTGTTGCGGCACCGAGTGATCTGGTGGGATCGGTTTATAGTGAAAATCCTTCATAGTGTTGAAGGCGGGGACGTAGAGAAAGTGTGCTCGAACCTCGAAACAATTCTCCCGTGTTTGCGATTGCTCTCTCTCTATCTCTTATTTGTGTTTATATCTTGCATGCTTATATTGTCTTTATCTTTATATGTTTGATATACATTGTGCTTAATTGTTATATACTTGGGGATTGGTTGCTCATACTTGTATTCAACCAAGAGAGCCATAGCGGCACCTCAACTCTTATCTAGGGGAATCTTGAGGAGTTAGTCCAGAGCCCTTCACGGGGAATCTGGCTACACTTTTGTGTTATACCTTGTGTGTCTAGCTAAAGATTTTTAGTTTGCTTAAATAGTTTTAATTCCGCATTGATTCACCATTAGATTAGCAAGTCACCTATTCACCCCCTCTAGGTGACTTCAATTGGTATCAGAGCCAAGTGCTCTTGATTTGGGTCTAACAACCTTGAGTTAAAGATCCGCTTTTATAGTTAATCACAATATTTGTACACACACATGGATTTCATGTCACCTCCCACTTTTGATATTCTTAACATCCAAACTTGGAAAGTTAAGATGTTTTGTACCTCAAAACCCTAGGCATCATGTTAACTTTGCCACTATTAAAAATTATATTGTTTAAATGGCAAACATTTAGAGGCTAATGCAAAGGTCATCCATGCTTTGAAGAGTACCCTAAATGATGAATATTTATGTAGGGTTTCTAACATTAATTCGGCTTTTGTAGTATGGAACACGATTGTCTCCCTTGGCGAACAAGAAAAATATTGTGCGGGAGCGACTCGGATGTTAGAAGTGAAGATTCCAATGTATGCTATTGATTAGTCTCTAATTTTGCATAATTTGTATCACATCTTCACATTGATTTCATATTAAATTCTACTAATAAAGCTTTACTTGCTTGATTCTAGGTCCATGGTGTGCAATGAAGAAGAAGACCCTAAATCACCTTCAAATTGGTGATTAAAGGCCTATTAAAGATAGCCATTGACCTAGAGAGCTGATTCTGTCAAAACCAGGGGCTGCAAATCAAAAACTGGGCACAGGGCCTGACAGGGGACAGATGGGACCACGCGCGGCTCGAAGCGTCGCGCGCGCGGCCCAGTATGGCCGCGGTCGCGGCCGCGTTTTGGGCCATGGCTTGTCCCCTGGCCCCCTGTTCCCTGGTGCCTATAAATACCCCCTTGGGTTCCAGAGTTGAAGATATACAGAGTTTTAGGAGTAGTTTTCATTCCATGTTGTAATTTAGGGTAGTTTAGTTTAGGTTAGTTCTTCTTCCTCCATTGTATTTTCCATTTTGTAGATCTTGTAATAGGGAGAGAGAGTGGTACATGCTTGGAATGCAAGAGTGCTTGTAATAGAAAGTGACAATCTATGAAAGGTGCTCTCTTTACCTCTCTATGTTTTCTTCTCTCTAAATCTCTTTTACATGTGTAGCTAACTTTTCTCTCATGGCAACTAACTACTAACCACCAACTAGTCTAACTTCTTTTATTATAATCCACATGAATCTAATAGCCTCGGTTTGGCCTTGCTCTTGCAAGAGCCATTGATGGCTCATGATGATGGATCTAACACTCTAACTTCCTAACCACTAATAAGCTAACATTACTTTACTCCATGCTTATCTTTAGTTTTGATGGTTTAAATGTAGCTTGCACTTTTTTTTGAGTTGGATTGTGATGAGTTACATATGCGTCATGCTTTAATCGCTCTTAAACCAAGGACTAGTGATGGCCAATGATACATGTGAGGCAACTATCACTAAGAGGTTAGCGTGTTGGTGGAGTCATTAGTAGTTAGTAGCCGTGAGTTTTCTTTAATTTTCACTTTATTTTAGAAATATCAAAAACCACAAATACCATTCTTTTCTATGTTTCCCACTTCTTTGTTTCCACAGTACATTTCTCTTTTCATTCTCTATTTCTTTTCTTTTTTCTTTAAAACTTGAAGAATATTAACACACACCTGAATCAACCGGTAAAGCTTCTATCGCCTCCCGTCCTTATGGATTCGACTCGTTTTAGCCTCTATGCTATAACGGAAGTATCGAGGAAGCCAAAGCACACACACTAATTATCAATTTCAAAGCATACACTTTTGTCCGCGGTTTCCCCCGATTTTGGCGCCGTTGCCGGGGATGGGAACGGTTTGATTTCACAAGTTTGCTAACTTTTCTTCTTTGTTTTTGTGTACAGGTTAAAGTTTTAGCATTGCAGAAGCCCACACTTGCTCAAGTGTGGTCGGGTAAATTCTTATATATTTTTTATTCTGCTGCTAATTTTTTTTATATTACCTGTGCACTGTAAATAATTTTAAGAACTAAAATACAGAAATTGGATGCTTTAAAATGGTTTAGACATTTGCATCTAGGCAGGTGTCAATTTTAATTCCAATATACTATATTTTATTCTTGTGTGTTGTGTTATTGACGGAGGTATACATATTGCATTGCATATAGTTAGGACAAACACTTCAGTGATTTACTCACTTTTTTGTGTTCATTCTTATCTATATTGCACACTTGCACAAATTATATTTAAGGGCGAACCCAAGACAACATAAGGTGGGGAAGTTATTACCCTCCCTTAGCCCAAAAATCACCTCCCCACTCACACAACCCACACCTTAATAAAAATTTCTAGATGTTGGCCCCTAGGGACATCTCGGACTCATTTAGGAGATTGACCTAAGGGGAAAGTTGTTAGAATTTGACTCTTGCTAAATCGGTGTTTAAGGTTGGGGATTGAGAGGCGAAACCTCAAAGAACGGTGGTTTGGCATAATTAGGCCCGTTGCTCCGGCACGGATACCTCCCTCTGATATTGCCCCTACCTGACCGATTAACTCGTGGTCAGCTTCCAACAATAGACCCTCCGTGGACAGTCTAAACAGTTAGGAGTCGTCTAGGTCTAAGTCAACCCTAGCATAGGCTTATTTTCTTTTTCTTTGTTTGTTTGTTTGTTGTTTGTTTGTTTTCTTTTTTTGTTAATTGTGAAATAGATTTTAACAACAATAATTCTTTCAATCATGATATAAATCCATATTTCAATCCGACCTCATTTGACTCGGATAACTCCAGCCCGGCTATGTACAACATGAACCAACCATATATGTCGAGTTGGGATTATCCGACTCAATATGACCCTTATCCTCAATCATATGACTATAATCTTCAAAATAATTTCAACTCGTCACAGAGTTCATGGGGATTCAACTCCCCCGAGTCCAATTTTCAACCACCTTGTCCACAATTTTCATTCCCCGATTTTGGTTCATATACTCCTTTTCCTGTTCCACCACCTAATGAAAAATCTGATTTGGAAAGGAGTATAGAAGAGTCCCTACAACAAATGCAAAATTTACTCAATTCACAATCCTTCCCATATCAAACTCCACATACTCCTTTTCTAGAGCATCCAATTGAAGAAGAATCTAAGTTAGAAAAGCGTTTGGAAGTCTTTTGTGATAGAATGTAAAACATGTTGGACTCCTCATCTCAACCAAATTTTCAAGAGTCCTACTCATTTTTTCCAGTCTCACCTATTCAAAATGAACAAACTTCAATTCTGGACTTGAGTATGGAACCCTTGCGTGAGTCCGAGCAGCAACCGCAAAATCCGATGGACTCACAATTTCACCACAATTTTCAAAATCGACTTCCATACTCATCTTTTCAAGAAAAACCAATTACAAAAAGTATGGAAGACATGATTCAGACTCAACATTCTGTTACCCTGTCTGTCAGTAGGTTAGACTCAATAATGAGCGATCTGATCAATGAGAGCGAGGAAAATCTTTCTTGTCAACCATTGACCAATCCTTATATCCCTAACTCTACTGATTGGACCCTTGAATCATATCATTTTGGGAATCCAGATTCAATTTCAGAACACACGTTCGAACTTGACCAAACTCCAAGTTATGAAAGTCACCTGGACATTCTGGCAAGTTATCCCTTCCCTGAAATTGAAATCGAACTTGAATGTGATCCTGAACCTCCTGTTTAGAATTCCATTTCACTTTTTGATACAATAATGACTCCGGTATATTTACCAAATTTTTTCTCTATTCCGGAGTCAACATTAAATCTTGTACCCATACACTGTGAATTGAATCATCAATATCTTATGATCACACTATGGGGAAAGCGTGTGAACATCAATTCTTTGTTTGGACCCTATTTTTGAACCAATTTCGACTCTCATTGTTGACTCTCGACTTAATCTGAGTCAACTTCCCGAGTCGGTATCGGTTTTTCTTCCTATTCCATTAAGTCCAAATCCATCATTTTTAAAAATCACACTTCATTGTTGGACAAGAATGTTGACAAAAGTGACTCAGTAATTATTTTTGAAAATTGGAAATTAGATGGGGATAAAATCTTCAATAAGACTATTCAATCCATCATTCTTTTACTTGGTCATATTAGAGAGGTCATTAGTGGGTTCCTTTAAGATCCACGCTATTTTGATTGGATCGCAACGCTTGACCCAATCAGACCACCACCGGAGCCACCCCCTTGAGGTAATCTTCCTTCCCTCTCCATTTGTTTCACGTATTTACACATTCACGATGATTGAGGACCATGCATAAGATAAGTGTGGGGGAGGGTTTACTAACGTAGTTAGTTTTATATTTTCTTCCTTTTACACTTCTTTTTAATTAAACAAAAAAAATCTTTTATAAAAACTTTTACCAAGCTTTTTGAAACAAGATAAGTAGTTTTGATTTATTTTTAAGAAAATTAAAATTATCTTAGGAATTAGAAAGACCTAAAATTATGAAATTTTAAACCAAGTCAAAATAATAGATCTTGTTTAAATTTTAGGATAAGAAAGTAAAATTGAAAAGATAATTTGATCTTGAATTTTTTTGCCTTAGATTTATGCACTCCACACTTACACAATTTTTGGGATTGAAACAAAAACTGAAAATGTCATAAAAATATATATTTAAAAAAAATTATGATAAATAAAAACCACTTATTGAAGTTGGGTAATTATGTCTCAGGAAGCATGATTATTCACACCTAAAATGGTGGATAAAAATAAAATAATCTCCTTTAGTTTTGTGGCCTTGTTTACTCGAGTCCTTAAGTTCGAGGGATGTTTTCTCATCTGGTGCCCTAAGACCATCTGGTTTGGGAGTCACGGCTAAAGGTTCACTACCCGGGTAAATAAGAAAGCCTAAGAAAACTAAGGGAAGAAAAAAGTAAAATAAAAATAATAATATATATATATATAAACAAATGGCATGAAAGTTAAAGTCGATATCCCAAAAATCTTCATAGTTCACTAAGTGCATAATTTTTCTAAGAGTTTTATGAAAGATCAAAGAGTCAATTCAATTTTAAATTCTTACATTCAATTATAACAAGATTTTTTGCATTTTGACTCAGTTTAAGAAAGAACAATTTCTGATTAATCTCTGACCTTGGATCACTTATATTTTCACAAAATACTTCAACACTTTTCTCTATTTCAAATGTGTTTTAAAAAAATACTAACATTTGATTTCTTTCTTTAGGGATTTTGTGGTGTAATCCGCTGAAAACCCTCAGGAGACAAAACTCCTCCTCTAGGGGAAACTTAGAGGTTTAACGGCTTGTTGCACATGCTCAGTGCAATCGCGTCACCCGCGAAAGTGGTGTAATAATTCCTTAGTTTTTTGTTTTGCTCGGGATGAGCAAAAGATAAGTGTGGGGCGTGTGATTAGTCTCTAATTTTGCATAATTTGTATCACATC